>CAOKZL010003301.1:0-162431 GCA_948472985.1 Iguana delicatissima | reverse complement strand
GTCAAGTCAGAGAAAAGGTCAAAACCGATCGAGAAATTACCAAAGACAAGTCCGAAATCTGAGAGGGGTAGTCAAAAGCCAACTCCGAAGTCGAAAATACCAAAAAATAGCAATCGAGAAGCAAGCCAACAAGCAGAACCTTCTGTACGCTGAGGCGGACAAGAAAGAACTGAGGAGAGACTGTTAGTCGGCGGGAGGAGCATGCGAAGTACCGACGTGGGGGAGGGGTTCCCGCCAAAGCTAACGAGCTCTAGAATCTTCCGAACGCTACCGCTCAGGCGCGAAAGCTCCTAATGTATGAGGCACAGAGACCACGAGAAGAAGCAGTGCAATAAAACTTGAGCTGGGAACAGATGGGATAGTTCTCAGTCAATTTTTAACCACTGACTTTCCTGTTTAAGGCAGGGTGGCAACATTTGAAGGCCTGGGTACAATTTTTTGCCTTCCCTAGCAACCCCTATTCCCATTTTTTTTAAATATTACTTCAAAATGGTAATAGAAGCCCCATCGTCAGGCCTGTTTTAGGACAGGATAAGCACTTTTGTAAAAATAAGAATGGGCTGGACGGGGAAGGGGGAATCACACTTCATGGAAGGCTTCTTAGGGCACACTTGGCCATCTGACAGACAACCTGTTTTCTGTATCTGGGACCCCGTGAAACCTGTAGTGTTTACTTTCCCCATTCCTGATTTAAAGAATGATTATAAATGCCCTTATTACGTTCGTACCATGTTCCAGTGGGTTTACAGAGGACTTTCACAAGAACCAAACTGTCTTCTGCTTACTTTCCAGGCCAGTACTGAGACCAGCGTATCTACACCTCCCTCAGCTAAATCTGTAAAGAGGAAAGCTTCAGAAATGAATTCTGGACTGGTACAAAGATCTGCAACCATTGGAAGTTGTCCAGTACTCTATGGCCAGTCAGTAATGGGTGCAGGTGAATATCATTCCTTTGATTCTACTTGCTTTATTAATCTTCATGGCAGAGTGTTTTGGAAATATTCTCACTGTCCCCTCTATGCTTACAGGGCCTCAGACCTCAGGGGTGAGTTTGCAACAGAATTACCTTGGTGTAACCCAGCCAGCACTCATAAGCTATCCAGAGTGTAGTGCCCCTGTTGGACTTTCTGCCAGCGCAATACAGCCAGTTCTTTCACAAGGAGCCCCACCTGCCACTAGCATTGCAGAACATTTGCCTCCACCACCGCCTCCACTGTCACCGCCTCCACACGCTCCCAAAGTACTACCTGCAGAGAAGTCAAAGAAGATTAGGAGAGCCAGCAAAGTAAGTACTTAAAAAACATCTGTTCTCTCATTTTAAGAGCCAAGAATAGTCCAGGCTACATAAAGACAGAAGTGAGAATCACTTTGCTATGCCAGGCATTAAAATTGCTGCATCTTGTTTGGTGATAAATACAGAGAAAATAATTTGGCAGGGCATGGTGCTTTGGAAACACACTGGGAAAGTAATAATTCTGTTCAGCCTTTTAGGCACCCACCTCCCTGGAGTTTTTTTTAAGCAATAGCCCTTAATTTGTTTGTCCTGAATGCTAGGTTTTCATTTTGTTTTGGTTTTTGGTTTTTTGTTTTTGTTTTGTTGCTGAAAAGTTGTTTTATTAGCCAGTATACTGTTCAGAATTAAAATACTGTGACAGCTTTTTCTCTGAAGAAGAAACATGCTTGCTATATAATGCATGACAGAGGTCAAGTTGGCTTTTAGCCTCAAATATATTCTTTTTTTCACCTGTAACATAATGTAACTGATAGTGCTTGAAAGTTATTCCTTGACCATCCTCCATATGGCTTCTGCCTTCCCCTTTGACATAATCCCCTTTGCTGTAAAACTCAGGAACAGCGTCAGAATATTATTTTGCTTCCTTACTTTAAGAAGGTGGTGTTGCACCTCATAGTCCATTATCCTAACCAGCAAAAAAAAGCTTTATTCTCAGACTGAGAACAGAGAGTTCCATGAAAGCCTAGCTCTGGTGTTCATGGTAGGATGCTGACTATTTTGCTACAGAGGAAAAAAACGAAGACAAAGATGCCATCTCTTGTTAAGAAGTGGCAAAGCATTCAGCGTGAATTAGATGAGGAAGAAAACTCCAGCTCCAGTGATGAGGATCGAGAGGTGATGTCACAGAAGCGAATTGAAGAATGGAAGCAGCAACAGTTAATAAGGTATTGGGGAGACCACAAGATTTGGCTAAGTAGATTTCCCCATTGTACCCTCCAAAATATCATGTATCGTTGGGTAAATTCTGCTGTATTTCTGGACATTATCACACATCAGTACCCCGATTTAATCATTGGCAAAGGTGGGGGGGCTATGGCTTTATTCACATGGGCAAAATCTAGCTCAGGAGTGGGGGGAGAGTGCAATCTGTGGGCTGCATGAGGCCTCCAAGCAAGTTTTGGGGCCCCCAAATCCCCTGTTTACAAACAGGCCCCTCCCCACATCCTCTGGATGAAATGGCAGACTATTTTGCAACCATTTGGGACTTGTCTGGAAGTCAGCAACAATTAAAATAAGTACATCTGTATATATGGTTTCTGGAGCCTGCGTTTACATTTCTTGAGAAAAAGTAAAGAAACTGGGTGGGACTATGAAGTAAAAGGGACCCTATTTACAAATAGATGTGATATGGTACAGCTTAGGGAATCCTTTTAATGCATTACACTGGTGGTTGAATTTTCTTCCAAGGTTGCACAATTGTGGCATGAGAAGGCAAACAAAATCTGTAGACTCTCAGGTTTTTGTCAAATGCATTACTTGCTGCATGGCCACTTTTACCTGCAGCCTTTTCCCTCCTCTTGCCTGTACATGTGTCAGTATACTTATGCCAGTGGAATCTGCCAGCAGGAGTCTAATCAGTGTTCTGCCTTTGGCAAAGGATACCTATCCAGATCTTCACCTGAGAGTTTTCCTTTTTAACCTCCTGTATTTTACAAAGTATACTATAATAGTGAATTTATAACTGTATATTATATTGATAGGGAGTCTGGTCCTTTTAGCTGTGTCTTTTCAGATATTGGCATAATTCTGTCTAAGATGATCTTAGCTGCTTTAGTTCCCCCTGTGCTGAGTGCTTGGCCTGATAATTTTCCTGTTCTTTTTACAGTGGTATGGCAGAGAGAAATGCAAATTTTGAGGCTTTGCCTGAAGACTGGAGAGCTCGACTTAAGAGACGGAAAGCCACTTCGAGCACATGAGTTTTTGTTATTTTTTTTTAAATCACACATGTACAGTTTAGAACCTTTTGCTGTTGGATAAATTGTAACTTTTTAAGGGTACACATTTCTGTTGAAAGGCCTGACAGAGAAATTGTGTGGACTAAATCCTTTTGGAGTTGTATTTTGCAACTGTGGCTGTGAAGTAACAGATAAGCTTGACTACTTCTGTCTTAAGCACTTCTAATTCCAGTTCAGGCAAAGTTGGAATACCATTCTGTCCAGCTCCCTGGTGGAGCTGCTAACAAGACTATTGATGCACTTTGGCTGGTTCCATTTTGAATTCCACATCTCCACCCCTTTCTAAACCTCAAAGTATTCTTCCAGTTATCTCAGAAATATTTCTACAAGGCATGTTTGCCATTGGCAAGTTGGTGTCACAGAACAAGCAAATGAAAAATGCCCATTCTTTTCTGTCAGACACAAAGCTGCAGGAATTAATCCATGTTCCATTCCTGTTCTTGGGAACACTTGGTTCTATGTTACTGCTTGCTTGACTTGAAGAATAGACTCTTGTTTTTGTCCTAAAATATGAGTCAGTCCTGCTATTTTTAAAGGCTATTTTCACACCTAATATTTCTCGCAGAATAATCTCTGTATTTTTGGTGCTGTAACATGCCAATAGCATTGGTGTGGCTGTGGTATGATAGGACGGAATGTAGTACGCAGCTGCCATCACTGACTGACCAGGAGGGCAATTTTTGTGCCTTCCCTGGTTGGCATCTGGAGACAGACAGCTAGAACTGCACCACATGGGCATGAAGCTACTGATTAGACTGTGGATGTTGTTGGCAAGGCAGTAGCTATGTTCCTGAGTAGTGCTAAGGCAGCTGAACAGCAGTACCTCCTAGTAAAGATGTGGAGAACCCCTTTTCCCTTACTACTCAGCACTCTACCCCATCTCACTGGCTGCTGCCTGATGGATGTAAACTAAAGGAAAGGGATAATTTAACATTTTTGTTAATCAATTGTAAACCCCTCTTGCAAAGTTCCAAAGTAGGATCTTTGTCTATATTTAACATGAGGCTGAATATTCATATAACCTGAGAATTTCTTGAGTCCTCTCCCTAGTTTGCCTTTTAAGAAACTGAATCAAGTGATGATGATTTTCTGTAAAGTAAAAACAGGTTATGATTGAATGCAGTTTATATTTCTCCCGTTTCTGGCTTTGTAAATTTGTACATATATATTAATAAAATCCTTTTTTATACTTCAAAATGTCCCTTATTCTTTTGAACCTATTTTTAATATTAATGGTACAGTTAAAGTGGGTGGAATGCTGGAAATTTGATATTTCAAACAGACATTTTTAGGAGTATCTAGTACCAAGGACACAAGACTGGTTTTCAGCAATACGTGCACTCATCATGCAAACAGAGATTACCTAGAATTATACATTTTCCCAGGATTCGCAGTACATGTGCAAGCATGATTAGAAAGTGAAATGGGTGTGAACTGTTGGGGTAGGTGAGATGGGCAGAACCTGTGGGGGAAGGACTTTTCTTTTTCCTTCGGTTTGTGCTCTAAGCAGGCTACTGTTGGACTGTAATTCACAGCAGTCCTAACCAGCAAAGCCAATGATGAAGAATATTAGGAGTTCCAGTTTAACAGCGTGTAGAGTCCTCAGTGATCCCCACTTCTGGCAATAGTACAAGTGAAAAAACAACCTGCCCTCTTTTCACATAACATGCATCATTAGATTAATCTTTTTTAACCCTGCTGCAGTAAACCTGCTAATCATTTCATCAAGTACATTCAGCTTTACTAAAGAGCTAGAAGCAACCTCTAAATAATGTTCTCATTAGGTAACTTACTTGTATAAGAAATGGCACTTCTCTCACAACTGATCAAAACATTCTGTCTCCATAAAGGAGCTTGCTTTTGCTAGTCTCAAACTGCCATCGAAAGGTGAGGTATCACACGAGTCTTTCTAGCCATTCAGCCAGTAGTCCAATGATTCATATTTTCACGCTCTCTTCTCCAGGAAATTTGCTTGTGTTCGGAAACTCAAAGTTTACTCAAATAAGTGTTATATACTAGTTAAACTAGGTTGGCTAATACATATGGAGTGATATATATATGTTTAGTTATTGCCAGTTCTTGACTCAATAGGGAAAAATACGAACAGGCGCTGTCTATTCCAATCCATTCAGACTAATCACAGTCATGAAATTGTGATGGGGTAGAATTTCATTGAAAAGGAGCTTGGATATAAGTGCAGCTTGATCTGAAAGAACAGACATGTGATAAGGATTTCCAAAAGTTTTCTTTTTTAAGTTAGTACTTATTAAGGATAGATATGAGTGGAACCAAGGCTCTTCCCAAAGGATTCTTGCTCTCTGTATTTCTGTATCTTTTCTTTCCCCCTAGCAGCTACTGGCCACAGATGGATACAAGTGGTGTATCCACACTGCACAGTCATATCAGTTTGGTACCACTTTAATTTCCATGGAATCCTAGGATTTCTAGTTTGATGTTTTACTTAGGAAATGAAAATCTGTGAAGAAATAGGCATTGATAGTGAGGAGAAATGCAGCAAAAGCAGTCAAAAGATAAAATGCAAAGTCTGACTGAAAAATATCAGATTTAAGGGAGAACTCATCAGTATAACCATAATCCAAGTTTACGTGCAACTGACAGAGGCAGAAAAATAAAATGAAAGATTCTATTATTAAATCCAGGAAGAAATTGACCGCACACCAAAACAGGACTTCTTGTTAATCACAAGCAATTGGAATACAAAAATGGGAAAGAAAGCAGAATCAAAAATGTAAGAAAATTTGGCCTAGGATCAAGAAACGAGCAACAGATCGAATTTTGCGAGGCCAGCAGTTTGTTCTTTGTGAATACATTCTTCAAGCAGCCAAAAGGCGACTGTATACATGGACATTTCCTGATTGCCAATATACAGTTAGCCCTCCACATTTGTGGGTTTTAAGCATTCACAGATTTGATTATTCTTGGATTATTGGACAGAAGAGGATGGGACAGGAGGGAGAGTCCATGTGCACATTTGCTCACTCATCAGGGGAGAAGAGTGTGCATGTTCACATGCGGGGAAGGGGAAGGGATGGGAGGAGAATATGCATGCTCACACGGGTGGAAGGGGAGAAGGGTAGGAGGGACGGCATGTGTGCATGTTCGTTCACTTGCGTGGTGGGAGGAAGAAGGTGTGTTAACTTATGCAGGTGGGAGGGGGCAAGAGGAAGGAGAGCACGTGCATGCATTCACTTGTGTGGGAAGGGGGTGGGTATCCTTTTTCTCTCTCCCATCCCTTTCCCTTTCCCCTCCCAACTATGTGAGCAAGTGAGACAATGTATGTGCGGACAGGCCCAGCCACCCCACCATTCAGGTACTTTTTTGTGTGTATTAGAGGGTGGGGATTATGATATTTGCAGTTTTTCAGCACTTGCTGGGATCCTGTGAAAGTGGAGGGCCGACTATAGAAATCAAATAGGCTGCATAATCAGAGGCAGAAGATGGAGAAATTCTGTTCTCTCTGCAGAAACAGGACAAGAAATAGATTGTAGCACAGATCACGCTGCTAATATAAAAAAAACAGAGTAAAGCTAAAGAAGAACACTGAACCAACCATTGTGCCAAAATAAAACCTGAAGTATAACCCTGTATGATAATGTAAAAAAAAGATTTCCACTATTAAGCCTAATTGACTAGGAGCCAGAAGAACTCTTCAAGCTGTTAAGGATAGACAAGAAGCAGAAGGAAAAGGTGAGATGAAGTCAGAAGCCAATCTCTTTAACCTGAACATAAGTTCAATTACTCTTGTGTAGGGACAAAGAGAACTACTATAACAATCAGTGATGAGAAGAAAGATCCAAGAAAACAAAGGGAAGTTTCCACAAGATCCAAGAAAACAAAGGGAAGTTTAAGCGGGGGTATTCTACAACCACAATACATGAACAAATAGGAATAAAAAGCTGGTGGATACGTTGAAGAACTATGTAAAAGAAATGAAAGGATGACTGATTCATTCAAAGACTTGGAGCAATTACTGAAGAAAGTCAATGAAGAAAGTACAAAGGCAGATTAACAGCTGAACATTATGAAAACAAAAATAATGACCACAGATGATTTACATAACTTTAACAGAGATGATAAAGACACTGAAATAGTTCAAGATTTTCCATGCCTTAGTTCAGTTATTAATCAGAATGGAGACTGCAGTCAACAAAATGTAACAAGACTTGGACATGGATTATGAAGGAACTAGACAAGATCCTGAAGTGCCAAGATCTATCACTGAATGCTAAAGTTAGGTCTGTCCATGCCATCATATTTTCAATTACTATGTATGGTTGTGAAAGCTGGACAGTTAAAAAAGCTAATAGGAAGAAAATCAATTCATTTGACATGTGGTGCTGCAGTAGAATTCTGAGGATATTTTGGACTGCCCAAAAAGAGAAATGAATGGGTGGGAGAGCAAATCAAGCCTGAACTCTCCCTAAAAGCCAAGATGACTGAACTGAGACTGTCTTGCTTTGGCCATATAATGTGAAGACATCACTCACTAGAAAAGACAACAATGCTGGGCACAGTAGGAGGTGGCAGGAAAGGAGGAAGACAAGGGCATTACGGAGGGACCGACGCAATCAAGGAAGCCAGGCTTCTGAGGGGTAAGACCCAAATGGGGCTGCTGATGACAGGGTGACCGGGTGGTCTCTCATCCATAAGCAGAAAGTGACTTGCTGGCAGTTAGCGAGGAAGTATGGCCTCTCCACCAATTACAGAGAGCTCTAGTGCCTCGCCAGACTAAAAATCCCAGATTCCCTAAAGCGGATTCCTAGTACTAGGGCCGCACAACATAGATACGCTGCTAGGACCTATGCAGTGTAGGGTGGCGGATCTGCTCTCGGTTTTAACCTGAAACTCCGAAGGAGGTATTCAAGGTGTTGACTCCTACCTCCCCAGTAAATTCGGTGCCTTGGATAGCTCCTTTTAAGTTCGGACTAATACCCAGGGCGAGCTAATTTCCCTGTGAACATCAGAGCCAAGGATCGGAAAGGGGATTCTCAAACCCCTCCTCCTTCCGGATTCTAGTCAACGCAGCTGGGCAGTGAGAAGCCAAGGGAAACCCAGCCACAGGTCTTCCGCTTGGCCCTAGCCTGCCTCGTCCTCCCGAGCAACGTGATACTGGCGAAGCCGAACTGAGTCCGGGACCCAAGCGGAAGCCCGGTGGCGGACAAGGCCGGGCCGGGCCGGGCCGGGCCGGGCCTGGCCAGCGCCGTGCGCGTTCTTACCGTCCGCGCGAGTTCAGAGGCTGCCCAGCAAGGAGGGAATCACGGTACCCAAACCCTCCAATGAGGAAAATGGCGAGACTTCTGTAAATAAGGCGGGGACCACTTTTGCGGTGTCCCGTCCTCACACATGAATTTATACACGCAAGAACAACAAACTCGCTTTTTTCTTGATGTTGAATCGATTTTTCTTTTTAAGCAGAGAGCGCATCGCTTCCGCAGAACAAGTCGCGGACAAGCAACCCGAGAGCCGCCCAGCCACTCAAACTAATAAGCGCGGGGGAGGGAGCCAGTTTCCCGCGCTTCAGCCTCTGCGTCTTCGAGTAATGGCTTGTACAGTTGCCACTCCGCTCTCGGGCAACCAATGAGCGAGTGCGTCCCACCCTCCAGTAGAGCAGGTCCGCGTGGCGGGTTGCTAGGATACCATGTGCCCCCCCAGGCTGGGAAAGAGCCGAGAAAGGCGGCGGAGGCCGGCGGAGGAGGGAAGAGGCCGCGCGGTGGGCGTACGGGGCGGCCTGGCTGGCGCTGCCCCTCGCCGCCGCCTGGCTCGCTGCCCCTCGGTGAGAGCGGGCGAGGGTTGTCCGCTCACTCTCGTTAGCGAGCCGAGTGAGGGCGAGCGCCTTTCCTCGAAGGTGGTGACGGGCGCGCGCTAGTCTTCTGCGCGCCTGATGGGGGTGTTTCTGTTGTCGCGAAGGACAAAAGCCGTCGTCGCCATGGAAGCCCTTCAGCCTTGTGGGTCAAAGCCGTGGTGACCAGAAGTCGTTGCTTTAAGCGGGCGGTTAAAGAGAGACGCAGGTATAGGATTGTTTGTTATTATTTGGACAAAAGGGGTGGATTATAAATGAGACGTTATTCTTTCAAACGCCTTTTTTTAAAGTGATGTATTTCTCCTGCCCTGCCTCTTTTTCAGTTTTAACAAATTTAACAAGCTTTTTCATGTTTTAACAAACGCTTGCTTTGCCACAGTTTCCCGCGTCTGACCTAATTTATGGGTGATCCCACCATTCCACCGGCCTAAGAGGAGAGTGACAGAGAATTGGTAGACCTTGTTTTAATTGCCCAGCAGAAGACATAGTTTGTAAAACTCTGATTCTGTGTAAGGAGTGTCAAACAGAGCCAGCACCATCAACATGTGTCCGGCAGATCCAGCATCCGAGAGTCAGGTGAGTCACTATAAAATTCAATCCACATATGTAATGGGCTGCAGGAAATCTGTCACTTTTGGTCTCTGAGGATAGATCGGTGCTTGAATGGTAGGAAATGGCATTGCAAAAACATTAGAGTTGAAATGGGATTTTTTTTCCAAGTTGAAATATGATATATGTGGAGAGTTTGTTATTTAATTTTGTATAGAAAAGTTTTGGTAAATGAGAATCACACCAGGAGTCCAAGGTCTGAGCAGTGGTGGCATAAACTGCCCCGCTGCTCACCCTGGTTGAAGGTATAGTCAGATAAAACCATACTGTCTTTCTAACGGTTCAGACATTTTTTTCTTCCACAACAGCTTAAAGAGCCCTATGAAAAGTTCATGTATCAGCATCTCCAGTACTATGGCTATTTCAAAGGTAAGAATACTAGTGCCAATCCGATGGATATGTTTTAGTCCATCTGTTAAGTTCTATAACAAGTCATCCTGAATTTGTCAGAGTACTGTTTGGGACTTGTAGTATATCTTCATTGCTTGATTTTTTTTTAAATATTCAGGAATCATTTTTGGCTGGTTCAGCTATGTGAAGACATACTAACCAAAAGGTAGAGAGGCAAATGCTGTCTGCCTGTAAGAAAAACAAAAACCCTGTGCTTACAAATTGAGAAAAACGTATTGGAGAAACAATATTATAATTTAGTACAATACAGTAATAAAACACAGGAGTTTCTTTTTTCCATATACAGTTCTCCCTCCACATTCAGGGGTTTGACCTTTATAAATTTGATTATTTGTGTGCCTCCCCACATTCTTCCATTACCTTGCATTTTGTCCAGGTTCAGATACCTTCCTTCTCCGTACCTGGGCAAAACACAAGGGAATGGGGGGCAGGACTGTGCGTGGAGAAAGAAGGCGTGTGCTTGTCTTCTGCTCCCATTCCCTTGCCTTTTGCCTGGGGATGGAGAACTCATGCCAAGACAAAAGGCAAGAGAATGGAAGAGGGAGTGCTGGGAGGAGTTATTCTTGGTTTTTCCACTTTCACGAGGGTTCTGCACTTTGAACCTATGTGAAACTGGCAGGGCCACAGTATTTTCAATCTTAACCATCCTAAAGCAAATCTTACTGGTTTTGGTGACGCTTGCTTCTGAGCTTATAGGTTTAGGATTACTGTGTTAATGATGTCCACCTAATTTGATATTGGTTATTCCAAGTGTTTTAGATTAATGTAGTCCTTCCTTGTCAGGACAAGACATTGATAGGTAAGCTTACGCATTATACTTCTGATATGTACATGTGTGGCCTTGGTTGTACGGTGTTAGTTTTAAAATAATAGTTCTCACATTTTGTAGTAGCAATATAGTAGTTAGCATGACTGCAGCAAGGGACTTCTACCTCAATTTGTTCAGGTAAAATTATTATGTTCTAAATGGCTTATGTAATTAAGTTCTGGCAATAATACTAACAATATTTCTTCTTAGGTGAGAGAAATGTTCCTCAAAACATTATTTTCCCTTCTGAGAGGAGAGAAAAAGACTCTGACCATGTGTTGAACCCAGGCAACTTCAGCAAGAAAAGTAAATCAGAACATAACTCAGACAAGAACCTACTCTGTAAGTATGCTGTAAGTTTAGGAAACTGATTTACTGAAAATGAATATATGCTTAGATCCTTAAACTTGCTTGCACTTCTGCAAAACAATAAAAACCGTTGGCATTTCTTCTTTTTGACAGCTTCAGCTATGCCAGAGACTGCACTTCGTAAAAGTAAGCAACTTTTGTTTGACCATCTGGAGGGTCCTGGTGTTCTGCGCTTACGAGAACCTCGGAATCTTTCTTCGCTTCCCAGTGGCGGAGATTCAGTCTTGGCCCCACTCTGGCCAATAGAGTGTGAAGTAATTGAGGACAGTATCCAGCACATTGGTAATCTGAGTGTTGGATTAAGATTGATATGTACTGCCTTTCATTGTAAATGTTATATATTGAAGCTTATGTTTCTATTAACACAAATCTACAGTACACAGATCATTATAAAGGCTTAAAGAACATGTTGGATTAATATTTTAAACAATATTCAAATTATTTTCAGAATGCTTTTGTTCTTAAAAGAATAATATTCTTCCATTTTATACATAGTTCCATGGATAAGAGGTTCCCAATTTTGGTTTTACAGTATCAGTTTGGTTACAGAGTTAATTTGAGGGAAACACTTCATAATTTGCCTTTACTCTAGCTAGAAAACCAGTTTTTATGTAGAAAAATAATGCAAAACAACATATGAATACTATTATCTGTGTACCTGAGAACTGAGTTATGATACATTTTGCTACCTTGCCCAAGATGTCTGGCTTACAGTTTAATGCTGCATATCATTCAGTTTTTATTGAAATGGATGAGTTCATGACTTCACCCAAGAATCTTGTGAATCATCTCTATATTAACAATGTCTTGTTAATAACTTGGTGTAATGTGCAGATGTCAACATGATACTCGCTCACAATGGTCTTTAATTAGTTTTTTCCCTACAACAAACCCAAGGGACAGTTCGCTCAGAACCTCTGCCTGATCATTCCTATCTCTTCTGGAAGTATGTCTAAACAAATAATTGTCTGCTTTCCATTAATCAGATTCTGTTCTTTTAGAGTAGATACAGCATGCCCAGTTAAATTATTAATTTTGCATTCAGTTTTCCATATTCTCTGATCATTACCTCAAAGTGTAATTGAAGTGGTATGGAACTGAAATTGAAACTGGAAGTAGAATGTGTTGAGAGTTGGAACTTGAACACTGTCTTAACTCCTTGGAGGCAAAACAGCATAGAAATGTAGTAATAATAATAGTGGTGGTGGTGATGGTGGTATTCATGATGATGATGATGATGGTGTCATTATGTGTTTTGTTAGAGTGGGTTCCCCCTGAACCAGAGCCTTTCTATCAGCCAACAGGAAATGAATATGCACCTGATGTAGTGGGAGAGGATTATGGAACCATTGTCTATTCCACAGAGCCAGGTATTTTTCATACATAGACTGGCATTACGCTGTAAATAATATATATATCCAATATAGGCTGAGTATTGGAAATATGAAATCAAATAACCTCCAAAAACCAAAACTTTTTGCTGCCAGCTGCCCACTTCTCCCTTTGAGGCAGCAGCTGTGGCACTCTTGCTCATTCATTTTTCAGCCCCTCAGTCTCTCTCCAGCCTCATGGCCCATTTACAGGTCAAGTAGCGAATGAGATGTGAGACTGCAGAGAGACAATAATCTGTGAAGTGTCAGGAATCTAACTATAGTGCCTGGCATGGATCCATACCCTCACCATTTCACAGATCTTCCTCTAGCCTTGTGTCTGTGCAGCCTTGCATCTTGTTCTTTTGCTATTTGTGTATGAGATGCAGAGGATGGAGAGAGGGACTGAGAATCTGAGGGACTGAGGTTGTAAGAGATCTGATAGCTCTGTTTGGGAAAAATATACAGTACAATACAGGAGACCTCTGAGGGGGACCACCAGCTGCTTGTTTCCACTTTTGAGGTGGTGGCTGTGATGTTCTTGCCCATTCATTCATGGGCTCCCCTGAGATCTCCTGTATTTTATGTGTATGTAGATACAAGTGTTCCAATCTGGAAAAAAAAATGAAATATGAAATACTTTTGGTCTCAAGCATTTCAGATAAGCAATACTCAACCTGTATATAAGGTCAATTCTAGTGAACAAGAACAATGGGAATGTATAAAATGCAAACCCTGATATTTTTAAAACATCCTGAAATGATCTTCTCTTCTTGGCTCTTCTACTTTTGTGGCTGTTTGGGGTGCAGAACCCTCATGAAAGTGAAAAAATGGCAACTAATTCCTCCTCCCCCTGCAATCCCCCTCCCATTCCCTTGCCTTTTCTATGCCGGGGCCAGACACAAGGGAGCTCTAGAGGGGAGAAGGAATGTGCATACGCATGCCTTTCCCCCATTCCCGTGGCTTCTGCCTTGATGAGTTCTCAGCCAGAGACAAGGGAGTGGGAGAAGGGAGCTCTGGAGGGGACAGGGAAAGTGTGTGTGCATTCCTTTCCCCCATTCCCTTGGCTTTTGCCTCGACACGAGGTATCAGTGCCGAGGACAGAGGCAAGGGAATGGAAGCGGGGAGCTCAAGAAGGGAGAAGGAAGGTACGCACCTGCAAATGTGGAAGGAGGACTGAAATAGTGTCTCTGTGCCTAACAGTTCGGAAAATATTCATGACTAGGAGTACAGGAGAGGTTTGGGAGGAATAGGTCTGTTATCTTTGGAAATCAGGTGAGAGATAGCAAGGAACTCTCCAGTACGCATAAACATAAAGGTTGGTAAGTTAAAATAGACATATGTCTCACACAGCTATGTCTTATGTCTCCATAGCTGTGTCTCCCAGTAATATCCCCCTAAAAACCTACCTTGTAAGTGGCACAGCATCTCTCAAACATAGCCATTCCAGGATTGTTGGACAGCAGATGTATCAGCAATGATGTCTCCAGCCATTTTTCCTTAGGTTGATATACTCCAACAGGCATAAGCAAGGACCTCCAGGGTGACAGTGTTTTAAATTTTGCCTAGTTCTCAGAAAACAGCACCTAGAAGGCCAAAGTGAAATCCCTTTTTTTTTGCTCCTCACTGATGTTTGGTGTTCTTTGTTAAAAAGAGCGTGGTGTTTGTGGACATTGATTTTGCAGAACTGGTATACAGTACAAATCTAGTTGCTGAGAAAAAGATCTGCAATTCTGTGTTGACAGCCGTGCCTCTTGTTCTGCAGCAACCAAGGGTACCAATTTCACTGGTTCCAGAGTTGGAGGGTCAAGAGAATCCATCAAGCCAGCTGCACCCTGCTTAAGAGATCCAGAAGACACCATGCTGCTATTTGAATCACGCTTTGAAAGTGGGAATCTCCAGAAAGCTATCAGGGTGTGAGTAAGAGAAACTGGGAAAAATGGGAGTAGAAATCTATCAAGAACTAAGTGAGACAAAAGCTTTCTTAGACTGAGGTTTATGATGATCTGTTGATAGTTCTTTTGGTTTTTATTATGTTTTTGTGTTGGCATCTCTTATGTCTTCTTTAAGTACTAGTATGTCTATGAGACCACCAACAACTACCAGGTGTGGTAGTCTGTATTTCAGAGGATGGGACTAGCAAAACCATATCTGCCCTTACATCCTACTACAAGCAGTATGCCACCACCAGTAAGGCACAGTGATTTCCCCAACACATCAGAGAACCATGAAGAGTTTTCAGTTATCATGATGTATGTTATTGTAACGCACCTGAAGTTTATATTATCCAAATATGTCAAAATATCTCATGGATTAAACCCATGAATACCTGTTAACACCCTACAGATTCACCCATTGTGGACCAGTAAAGGTGGTTAGCAAGTGCTACTTTTCCCTTACCAAGTACAGCACTGATAAGAGGAGCCCTGGATCCTTTAAAACAATACCACAGATCAATGATAGAACTCCTTTTTATTCATGCCTGTGACTTCAGTTATTCCTCTGGAATTCATCTCAGTATGTGTTGGTAATTCAGCAAGTAACCTTATTTTCAGCATCACTGGACCATGAATGCTAGTTTGCCAGAGTCACTAGTGCTTTCAGAGATGTTGTATATGAAGATGTGTTCAGCTTTTGGACAGGCTGCTTTTGGAGACTGCGGTTCCCAGAATCTTCCAGATATGGCATGTTGCCATATTAATTCTTGTTCTATCATCTGCTTGTGCCTGCATTTATTTACAGATACATTGGCTGAGAATAAATGGAGATTTCACAGAATCATAGAATCATAGAGTTGGAAGAGGCCCCAGGGGCCATCGAGTCCAACCCCCTGCTATGCAGGAATACCCATCAAAGCATTCCCAACAGATGGCCATCCAGCCTCTGCTTAAAAACCTCCAAAGATAGAGACTCTACCGCACTCCAAGGCAGCATATTCCACTGCTGGACAGCTCTGACCATTAGGAAGTTCTTCCTGAGATTCAAGTGGAATCTCCTTTCCTGCAGCTTGAATCCATTGCTCCTTGTCCTAGTCTCTGGAGCAGCAGAAAACAAGCCTACTTCCTTCTCGAAACGGCATCCCTTCAAATATTTAAACATGGCTATCATGTCCCCTCTTAACCTTCTCTTTGGCAGACTAAACATACCCAGCTCCCTAAGGCATTCTTCATAGGGCATGGCTTCCAGACACTTCACCATTTTAGTCACCCTCCTCTGGACACGTTCCAGCTTGTCGATATCCTTCTTGAACTTGGGTGCCCATAACTGGACACAGTATTCCAAATGAGGCCTAACCAATGCAGAATAGAGTGGTACCATTACCTCCCTTGATCTAGACACCACACTCCTTTTGATGCAACCAAGGATCGTTTTGGCTTTCTTGGCTGCCACATCACACTGCTGACTCACGTTCAGCTTGTGATCTACCAAGACTCCTAGGTCCCTTTCACATGTACTGCTTTCCAGCCATGTGTCCCCATCCTATATTTGTGCATTCCCTTTTTTCTGCCTAAGTGTAGGACTTTACATTTCTGAAACATGCCATCAAGTTTTTAGGGAAACAACTAGCACTATAGGATTCTTACAGAGAGTAATCCAGTTCTTGGTGTGTTGCTTTCAGCCCTGCTCCAAAAAGTCCAGGCTAGTTCACTTGCTTCCTTTTATGCACATCCTTGATTCATCCCTTCCACTGTTTAGTGGGAAGAAATAAAGACGGGTCACCTTTACCTATCACTTCTGCTTTCTTGAGTGGTCTTTGTTCCTAGTGGAGGGATATCACCTGAATACTTGCTATTTCTAGTCACAGAACTCTGACAGGAACCCTCAACAATACCTACCCTGTTGCTTTTTATTAGTTAAATGAAGTTAAGTCTGTAGATGTTTTTCCACATAGTAATTGTCTGTAGAGGAGGAGGAGGAGATTACTGCTAGCTACTAATGCATTTTTTCCTGACTTCTATATTTCAGAGGCAAATATGAGTATGAACTCACATTGCGGACAGATCTTTATACTAGCAAGCACACTCAGTGGTACTACTTCAGAGTACAGAATACTAGAAAGGATGTCATCTATCGCTTTACTATTGTGAATCTGATGAAAGCCAAGAGTCTGTACAGTATGGGGATGAAGCCTCTACTATATTCTCAGAAGGATGCTCAGTCTCGTGGTGTTGGCTGGAGGAGAGAGGGCAGTGACATCAAATATTATAAATATAACACAGAGGATGGTCAAACCCTGTATTGCCTCACGTGGACAGTGTCTTTTCCACACAGCCATGACACATGCTATTTTGCTCACTTCTACCCCTACACCTACTCAGATCTGCAACACTACCTCTTGACTTTGGTGAACAATCCAGTGTGTTCTCAGTATTGCAAACTTCGCCCTCTGTGCCACAGTCTGGCTGGAAACACAGTATACCTCATCACTATTACTAATCCATCCAAAAGTGCTGCTGCTGCAACAGCAAAGAAGGCTATCATACTAACTGCCAGGGTCCACCCTGGAGAGACAAACAGTTCCTGGGTGATGAGAGGCTTCCTAGATTTCATCCTAAGTGATGCCCCTGATGCTCAGCTTCTTAGGGATCTCTTTATATTCAAGGTTGTGCCCATGCTAAATCCAGATGGAGTAATTGTGGGAAATTATCGCTGCTCACTGGCAGGAAAGGACTTGAACCGGAACTATAGGACACTACTGAAGGAATCCTTTCCTTGCATTTGGCACACTCGGGCCATGGTCAAGAGGTGAGTGGCAAAACGTTTTATGAATTGAATCTCAGTTACCTAGAGGAATGGGGTTTAGACCTCTATGATCATAATGCCATCTCTTCGAACTTCAGCAAATACATTTACATGTACATGTATATAAGAGTCAATAGATTTAGTTTTCAATAGAATAGCCTCTGAAAATCCATTGAATTTGCATACATAGGAGTACCAAGTTTAGATTGTCTTGGTGAAAAAGGCTGATAGGGCTCAGAGAGGAAAAGTTATAACTGGGACAACTGCATACATTTAGTACTTAGTTGATAAATCTAGAGAGATCATGGTTGCTATAAACGTGCAGGGAAAAAGCTGTGAGTGCACAAAAATGTGTCCACAGCTTTTCAGGCATGGACAGTTTTATTTGTAAGAATATGGATTTCTCAAAAATAAGTCATGCCAGACTAATCTTATCTCTTTTTATAATAGAGTTACTTGCTTGATAGATGAAGAGAATGCTGTGGACGTAGTATATCTTGATTTCAGTAAGGCCTTTGACAAAGTTCCCCATGACATTCCTGCAAAGAAGCTAGTAAGATGTGGGCTGGACAGGGCTACTGTCAGGTGGATTTGTAACTGGTTGACTGACCATACCCAAAGGGTGGTCACCAATGGCAGATTCTCATCCTGGAGAGAAGTGACTAGCGGGGTGCCACAGGGTTCTGTCCTGGGCCCAGTGCTGTTCAATATCTTCATTAATGACTTGGATGAAGGAATAGAGGGCATGCTGATCAAATTTGCAGATGACAGCAAATTGGGAGGGGTTGCTAATACGCCAGATGGCAGGATCAAAATTCAAAAGGACCTGGACAGATTGGAGAGCTGGGCCAAGGCTAACAAAATGAATTTTAACAGAGAGAAATGTAAGGTCCTGCACTTAGGCAGAAAAAATGGTATGCAGAAATATAGGATGGGGGACACGTGGCTGGCTAACAGTACATGTGAAAGGGATCTAGGAGTCTTAATAGACCACAAGCTGAACATGAGTCAGCAGTGTGATGCGGCAGCCAAGAAAGCCAATGCAATTCTTGGTTGCATCAATAGGAGTATGGTGTCTAGATCGAGGGAGGTATTGGTACCACTTTATTCTGCTTTGGTTAGACCTCATCTGGAATACTGTGTCCAGTTCTGGGCACCTCAGTTCAAGAAGGATATGGATAAGCTGGAGCAGGTCCAGAGGAGGGCAACCAAAATGGTGAGGGGGCTGGAAGCCATGCCCTATGAGGACAGACTTAGAGAGCTGGGTATGTTTAGTCTGCAGAAGAGAAGGTTGAGAGGGGACATGATAGCCATGTTTAAATATTTGAAGGGATGTCATGTCGAGGAGGGAGTGGGCTTCTTTTCTCCTGCTCTTGAGACCAGGACAAGGAGCAATGGATGCAAGCTGCAGGAGGGGAGATTCCACCTGAACCTCAGGAAGAATTTCCTGACGGTCAGGGCTGTCTGGCAGTGGAATGTGCTGCCACGGAGTGTGGTAGAGTCTTCTTCTTTGGTGGTTTTTAAGCGGAGGCTGGATGACCACTTGTTGGGAGTGCTTTGAGGGTTTTCCTGCATGGCAGGGGGTTGGACTGGATGGCCCTTGTGGTCTCTTCCAACTCTACATTTCTATGATTCTGTGATTCTATGATTCTATGAATATGATATATTTGAGCAGTCTCAGTTGTAGGATCTGTGTGACAGGTGGCATTCTGTTATTTTCTCTTCTGCTGCTGTCCTGAGTGGGCTGTCTTCCCTTGTCATTTTTTTTAACCTAACTGAGTTTTAGAAATGCCTGTTTTAAATATATGATTTTAGATATAGTTTTGAGATGCTGAGATGTTATCTGGGGGAGAGTATATGTTTTTAATATATATTACAGTTATGTGTCCAAATATTACATAAGCAAACCAAAAAAAGAAAAGAGTTTTAACAAGAATAATAGCAGCATTAATTGGCATACACTATCCATTTTTTTTCAGATTTAAGAAATATTGATAATTTCAAACATATATCTGCTTGAACTGTGTTACCTCAGAGAGAGAAACCCCTGAGGCTGAGAGGAATGGTTGGATATAATCAGGATGTAGGTGGTGGTACTGAATAATGAGAGCACAATTAGACAGATGGCAAGAGAACTGGCAGAGGGTACTTCCATCCAGAATCCTCCTGGCACTACCAAGCAAAAGACATTGTATAGCTATTCTGTTTTTCCTTCCATAATGAATTTTACTTGAAAAAAGAAGAAGAAGTGGTGAAAAAAAGCATAGTAAAGTTACAAATGGAAGCCAAGTGAACAAGGCAGGCAACTGCATTGTAAAAGCCCTGGAAGAATGCAGAACCAGTGGAGCACAGGACATAAAGGGAATCAAGAGAGAGCAAGCAACTGTATTTGTGAAAACCCCCTACTAAATGAAGTATAATATTTGGGGAAGCTTTGAGTTATTTTTTAGTTACTGATATAAGAAGCAAATTAATTCTCCAAGTGTGAATGGCTGAAATAGCACCACGCTATCACAAGAGGGAAGGTATCAGTTGGCTTGGGAAAACCCAGACATTCCTTGAAGTACACAAACCTTTAGAAAAATGAACCTTATGGGGTGATGCCTCAGAAACGGACCAGTGAGAACTGGACATACTCTGTGTGTATGGGATGATTGCTGATTGTGGGAGGGGGGAACATAAAACTATGGGATGAGGAGGAAATGGAATGAAGTATCCTGAGAGTATGCGTGGCTGATTGATAGAGCCTGAACGGGAGCATGTCTCACTCTGTTTGTGTGTGGATGTGCTCTAAGAAGTTAACTCTCTGATCTATGCAGGATTCTGATAAGTGAAGGTTGTACTTTTTGTATAAGCTGATGCGATTTATGCCAGAAGAATGTTGTTGATTTGTGATTTCCATGCAGAGTGAATGCAAGGAGTGGCACACATGAACAGCCAGTGAAGCTGGAAGAGTGCCTACCTCTGTAGCTGTGTTGTTTCAACAGCTGTCATACTTTCTTTGTTACTCAGACTGCATAGAAGTGAAATGTCATTATGCCAGAGTTAGCCTCAATAATAAAAGTCACTAGTGTACTCTGAATATAGGATTTGCCTGCTCATTTATCCAAATTAACCAGGCTGTGAATAGACATCTAGCTTAAGAATTTTCAATCACTAAGGAATTTTCATCAAGTTTGTCCCAGCTGCTTGACTTTTCACATCAGTAAGAAAGAAATACCAATGTGTGGTTGTTTATGCACAACTGGCCACCCGTTTATATACATTGGGCCCTCAGTATCCACTGAGGTTTGGTTTTAGGATCTCCGTGGATACCAAAATCTGTGGATGCTCAAGTCCCATTATATACAGTGGTTTAGTAAAATGATGTCCCTTATATAAAATAGTGAACATCTCCAAAGATCTGCTTTTTGGAATTTTTTAAGATTTTAGAGCCATGGTTGGTTGAATCGATGGATAATAATCCATGGATTCATAGGGCCCACTATACTTAATTGGTTCCTGATTTCTTTCTTCTCTTCTCTTCAAGAGTCCTTGAGGAGCGTGAAATTCTGCTTTATTGTGACTTTCATGGGCACAGCCGGAAGAATAATATTTTCATGTATGGCTGTAACAACAAACAAGCACAAGAACAGTTACTCCATGAACAAATCTTTCCTCTTATGCTAAGCAAGAATATTCCTGATAAGGTAAGGACTTTAACATAGTTAATAGGTAGATCCTCATTCGTTCTAATGCGCAATTAGCTAAAACAGTTTGTCCAGATTAATGAATTTACATGTACAATTGGTATTCTCTGTGAAATAATTTCAGCTGAATATCAGGCAGAGTAAGAGCAGGATATGGGGAGATAGGTGAAGAGCACACTTTACTGGAATCTAGAGAACCAACCCTCCTCTCTGTTGTCCATACCTGAAACCCCATTACTGTTGGTGTCCCTGAAGCTATGCTTTCAGTCATGCTTGGGAATATTTATAAGATATTTATTTCCATGTTATTGCCCAGATATTGTGAAATTTGCTGTCGGAAACATTGTTAGAGCTGAATGAACAACATTTTGAACAGCAAGTTGCTGGCCCATGCTTTTTGCTAGATCAGAGAGATTGTGCTTGTACAGTTAGTATTCTGAAAGCGAGAGTATAATCTGTGCTTCCCTGCCAGCCTCAGAGTTTCCTGTGCGTAGGCAGGATCAAAGCATAGCTGATAGTAGAAAACTCACAATAATTAGGGACACTTATTCCAGAGGTAGTGGGAGCTGTTCCTTCTGATTTGGACCAGAAGTATCATGAGTGAGGCAGGTGACTCAAATGGCAGAGCACAAGGTATGGTCAAATGTATCACTCCCCTGCTTCCTTGCCAAGAAGGCCCATTCTGTTTAACAGAGCACTTTCTGGAGAGCTCCCTGAAAGCTCTCTGCAGGAAAATAGGCAAGTAGTTGTGTCAGCTCTGCACTCTCTTTGCTATAGAAGGAGAAAGAGGAAGAAGAAGCAATCGTGGTAGCAGCTCTGACATCTCCTGCTAGTTGTCCAAAGAAGGCTCAGGAGCACATAGAACTAGCTGTTTTGAATCCTTATTTCCAGGGGTCATGGGAGCATAGGCACTGTGAAAAGATTTTCTTCTTCGTGGTCTCTGTGCCTCATACATTAGGAGCTTTCGCGCCTGCACGGTAGCGTTCGGAAGATTCTAGAGCTTGTTAGCTTGGCGGGAACCCCTTCCGCACGCCGGTACTGCGCATGCTCCTCCCGCCGAGCAACGGTCTCTCTTCAGTTCTTTCTTGTCCGCCTCAGCGTACAGAAGGTTCTGCTAGTTGGCTTGTGCTTTTCTTGTGTTTTGTTGGATATTCTTGGCTGTTGACTTCGGATTTGGATCTTGACCACCCCTCTCGGATTTCGGACTTGGCTTGGTATTGTTTCGATCGGTTTTGACCCTTTTTCTGGCTGTTGACGATTTTCGGATTTCGGACTGTATTGGCGTTCTTGGACTTCTCCTTACCCTTGCCCCCGGTTTATGTTGGCCCTTTTCAAACTTTGCGCCTCGTGTGGAAGGAAGGTCGCTCTTTCCGACCGGCATTCTAAGTGCCTGCTCTGTTTGGGTGAAAGGCACAACGTTCAAGCCTGCCCTATCTGCAAAGACGTCACCCACCAGACTCTCCGTAACAGGGCAGCAAGGCTAAAATCCCACTGCTGGGAGGAATCTCTGTG
Source organism: Iguana delicatissima (assembly GCA_948472985.1). Taxonomy (NCBI): domain Eukaryota; kingdom Metazoa; phylum Chordata; class Lepidosauria; order Squamata; family Iguanidae; genus Iguana; species Iguana delicatissima. The sequence goes on along the minus strand of CAOKZL010003301.1, from coordinate 139,850 downwards.
CGCTCAGAGACCGGAGACGAGGGCCGAGAAACGCCCGACCTCTTCTTCTTCAGCAGCAGCGGCGGCTACTGTGCCCTCGATGTCATCAGTATCGGTACCGGGCTCAGTACCGATCATGAAGTTACCAAGAATACCCAAGATCTCGGCAACTCGGGCACGTGAGGACCCTGCGGGCTCGCAGGCCTACTCCTCCTCCAGGCCGCTCACCCCAGAAGAAGCGCCAAAGGTGCGGGGGAGAAGAAGAAGAGGAAGGAGAAGCGGTGCTCTCCACCGACAGTGGTGCGACCCCCGACTCCACCACTCACCCAGCCCGCCGAGGAACCTGAACCGATGGAGCTCCCTGAGAAAGAGGAGCCTCCGGAGGAACGGGAAATCCTCGAGGTGTCAGATGAGGAGCAGGTTGTGCAGGCCTCGCTCTCTCAGCCTCCCGAGCTGATCGTGGAGATCACTCCGCCAAGTTGCCATCCACCCTCGGCAGAACACCGAGAGGAGGCTGTGGTCAGGCAGCGACCAGCCTCTCGACACGACCAATCCTGCTCGCCAGAGCAGCGGGCCAGTCCTCCATCCCCACGCTATCGGGAGATGCACCTGGAGAGAGTTCGCTCGGGCGAGAGCGCCTACTCGGAAGGTATGCCCAGGAGCAGGTGTGGCCGGCTGGCTCATATTACTCCTATTGGCCATCATACAGGGACCAGTACCACCCAGATCCATGGTACTGGTCACCTCGCCGCCGGTCTCGCTCGCCACCGTGGGAGGCCCATTACCCCCGCTATGAACGGTCACCGCTGTGTCAATCGCTGAGTCACCAAAGATCCCGGGAGCCCTCACCCCGCTACAGGGCTGTTTCTCCACCCCCATGGACGACGGCCACAGCTACTCGCCCAACGCCACAGCCTACCGTGGCCCAATCGGCGGTAGCTGGCCCATCTACTATGCAGGTGGCACACTGTCCGCGGCCCTCGGTTGTGCCCTTGCAGGTGACTCTGATACCGGCCACGACATCGGCTGCACTGGTATTGGTGCAGCCTGCAGATCCAGCAGCCGCCCAGGCACCTTCGGCCCGTAGACCAGCTGAGGAGAAGGAAGCAGAGCGGTCGCTAACTCCATCTGGTGATTCGTATGACTCTGACTCCGATTCTGCTGAGTCTACTCCTTCTTCTCATGAGTCCCCACTGCTGGTTTTCGGGGAACCAGGCCCGGAGTCTACACCAGAGGATGTGCACCAGTTCTCTGCCATTCTCCTCCAGATGGCCACAGCCCTTGGCCTCAAGGTGACTGAACCTGCTCCACAGGCCCAGGACCCGGTCTTCCAGTACTTGGAAGCCCGCCCATCATTGACTGCACCGCTGCCTTTCCTACCAACCCTGGTGGAAGCGATGAAGCAGCCGTGGGCGAAGCCAGCGTCAGCGCAGCCTATTCCGCATAGGCTGGAGCACCTGTACAGGACGCAGAAGGAGAACATGGAGTTCTTCTCCAGCCACCCTGTACCGAACTCCATAGTGTTCGAGTCGGCCCAGACGAAGGGAGGTAATCGGGCGCATACCACCCCTCCGGACCGTGAAGGCTGGAAGCTCGATACCTTCGGCCGCCGGTTTTACTCGGCATCGTCCCTGGTGGCCAGGACGGTGAACACGATGGCTTACCTCACAGCATATCATCGGAACCTCTTGGACTGACTCGCACCGCTGCTTGCTGACCTGCCGGAGGAGTCACGCGCCTCAGCCACCCAGATCTTCGGCGAGGCCGTTGCGGTGGCTACTCAGCAGATCGTCACCTCGAGGCACGCCGTGGAGGCCACCTCGAGGGTGATGGTCGGCGCCGTAGCCCTCCGACGCCACGCGTGGCTCCGGTCCTCTGGGCTTCAGGAGGACAGCCGTCGACGGATTGAAGACCTTCCGTTCGACGGCGAAGGGCTCTTCCACACCTCCACCGACGAGGCTATGGATCACCTCGTCAATGCTCGGCTGATTGCGAAGAAGATGGGCATCAACCAACCTGCCCAGTCCCGCCGCACCTTCCAGCCGAGGCCTTCGTGGAGAAGGTCCTCCTCATCGTCAGCGTACCAACCGCAGTCTCTGTGGTCGACCGTGTCGAGGCCATCAACATCTTCGGCTTCAAGGCGGCTTCCTAGGCGGCGCCCATCTTCATTGTCAAAGAAGTCGTCCTCTGGAGCGAAGTCCCGCTTTTGATGGTCTCTGCAGGACTCCACCCATGCCAACCTTCGCCCTTCCGGTAGACCTGATCCATCATCCGAGCCTGGCCAGGCACCTCAATCACTGGCGGGAGATCACTGCGGACTCCTGGGTACTTACCATCATCCGCCTGGGATACGCCATCGAGTTCCAGGATATTCCGCCACGGGTGTCTGCTACTCCACCCCGGCCAGCTCAGCTCTACTGGAAGAGATCCAGTCCCTTCTCGAGAAGGGAGTGATCGAGAGACTCCCGCCTTCAGCCAAGACCACTGGCTTCTACTCAAGGTACTTCACGGTACTGAAGGCGGACGGCTCCCTGCAGCCCATCCTAGACCTCCGAGGGGTGAACCAATACATCCGCCCCAAGAGGTTCAAGATGGTCATGCTCCCCTCGATCCTCCTCTTCCTCTGGTGAGGAGACTGGTTTGCGTCCATAGACCTCAAAGACGCCTATTTCCACATCTCAATCCGCCAGCAGCACAGGCGATACCTCCGGTTCGCGGTCAACGGTACCAGCTACCAGTACCGGGTGCTGCCGTTCGGTCTTTCCACCGCACCGCGGGTGTTTACCGAGTGCATGGCTCCGGTCGTGTCCTTCCTGCAGACGAAAGCCGTCTCCGTCTACCATTACCTGAACGATTGGCTATTGGTGGCGTCTTGCAAACACAAACTGTACAGGGACATCCATCGGACTCTGTCCCTTCTTACTCGGCTCGGACTCAGGGTCAACCCCAAGAAGTCCCACCTCGAGCCCACCCGAGTTCTCGACTTCATCGGGGCGATCCTCGATGCGGTATTGGCGAGGGCCTTCCCACTGGACAAGAGGGCACAGACACTTTGTCGGGCAGTGTCCGCTGCCTTCGAGGCCGCGACGATGTCAGCGAGGAGAATCCAACAGCTCCTCGGCTACATGGCCTCCACCACCGCCGTAACCTACCTTTCCAGGTTGCGTGCACGGCCGCTCCAGCACTGGTTCGTCAGGGCCTTCTATCCACTTTGGGACGACCAGCGCCGCCGGTACCGCCTGCCCCAACATATTCATCGATCGCTCCTGTGGTGGCAGTCGTACAGGAACCTCCTGTCAGGCATGCCGTTCCGCGAACCCAAGCCATCGGTCGGTCACGGTAACGACGGATGCCTCACTCTTCGGCTGGGGAGCCCACACCGGCAATCTCCGAGTCCGAGGCCTCTGGATGGACAACGAGACATTTCTCCACATCAACGCTCTCAAGCTGCTGGCGATCCACAAAGTGCTGAGAGCGTTCCGTCACCTGGTCACGGGCCTCACGGTGCTGCTCCTCACCGACAACACGACGGCGGTCTGCTATGTGAACAGGCAAGGAGGGACTCACTCCACCACACTGCTGGGCATCGTGCTCGATCTCTGGAACTGGTGCGTCTCGCTTCAGAATCATCCGGTGGAGGTTCACCTGGCGGGGCAGGAGAACACCACAGCGGACGCCCTCAGCAGGGACACCACTTCCCACCACGAGTGGTCCGTGTCCGACGAGGCCTTCCAGATGGTTCAAGACCGATGGGGCGAGCCGACCATCGACCTCTTCACGACCAGTCAGAACGTGAAGTGCCGCCGCTTCTGCTCGAGAGCAGGCCACGATCGCCACTCCATCGGCGACGCGTTCCAGTTCTAGTGGGACGAGGGACTGATCTACGCCTTCCCCTCGTTCCCGCTCCTGGGTCGTGCGATAGCGAAGATCATCACGGACCGAGCAGACGCAATCCTCATGGCACCGTACTGGCCGAGGCAGCACTGGTTCGGACCCCTGATCGACGCCACCCGGGGCAGGACTCTCAGGTTTCCGACGGTACCGGACCTGCTGTCCCACTCCAATGGGCTAGTGTTGCACCTGGACCTGCTGGTATTGGCCCTCCATGCCTGGAGGATATCGCCCTGGACGACCCTGTCATCGGGAACGTCTTAACTGTGGTCAGGAAGGAGTCCACACGAAGGAACTACCACTACAAGTAGCAGCTCTTCATGGCTTTCGCTGAGGAATGTCGAGAGCCGGTATTGCCCGTCAGCCTGCGTACCGTGCTCCACTTCCTGCTTCACCTCCGGCAACAGGGCCTGGCCTTCCCGTCACTCAAGGTGTACCGCGCCGCAATCGTGGCGTACCAACCGCCACGATCCCCATCGGCTGCGCTCTTCAGGGACGGTACCGTCAAGCAGTTCCTGAAGGGCCTACAGCACCTCTACCCGCCGGTATCGCCGCCACTACCGCCGCGGTCGTTGTCATTGGTGCTGTCGCAGCTGACGAGGCCACCCTTCGAGTCGATGGCGACAACGGATGACAGGCTGCTCGCGATGAAGACCGCGTTCCTAGTGGCCGTCACCTCTGCCAGGCGGGCGGGAGAGTTGACGGCGCTACGGTGCGATGAGCCATACCTGGTCTTCCATTGTGACAAGGTGGTCCTCCGACCTGACATCTCCTTCCTGTCGAAGGTGGTGTCCAGCTTCCATCTGAGCCAGGACATCATCCTGCCGGCCTTCTACCCTGACCCGACTACACCTCTGGAGCGGCCCTCCACTCCCTGGATGTTCGTCGGGCTCTGGCTTTTTACAAAGACAGGACTGTGGCCTACAGGCAGACACCGCATCTGTTTGTCTGCTATGGCAGGCACCGGAGAGGCCACAAAGTGTCCACCCAGCGCTTCTCCAAGTGGGTGGTACAGACTATATACCTGGCGTACAAACTTGTCAAGAAGCCTCCGCCAGACCTTCTTCAGGCTCATTCCACCAGAGCCGTGGCAACATCTGCTGCCCACCTGCGAGGCGTCGATCTGTCGGAGCTGTGCCGTGTGGCGACCTGGTCCCAGACATCGACCTTCTTCCGCCACTACAGGCTCGACTGCTGCTCCAGGAGAGATGCTCGATTTGGCCGTGCTCTGCTGGCTTCTGTCCTCTAGGGTCTGGGACCTGACCCACCATCCTACTGGTAAGCTACACAGTCTCCTAATGTATGAGGCACAGAGACCACGAAGAAGAAGAACGGGTTGCTTACCTGTAACTGTGGTTCTTCGAGTGGTCATCTGTGCCCTCATACATCCCCGCCCTGCCTTCCCCTCTTTTTCAGGTCCCATCTTGTTCGGCGGACCAGAACTGAGGAGAGACCGTTGCTCGGCGGGAGGAGCATGCGCAGTCCCGGCGTGGGGAAGGGGTTCCCGCCAAGCTAACAAGCTCTAGAATCTTCCGAACGCTACTGTGCAGGCGCGAGAGCTCCTAATGTATGAGGGCATAGATGACCACTCGAAGAACCACAGTTACAGGTGAGCAGCCTGTTCTTCTGGGGAAGTAGCCTGTGCCTCAGCACGTGTGCTTTTCTCAGTCCCTCTTCCCGTAGTGCCTTTACTCCCGGGATCCCTGGGCATAAGGCAGTCAAAAGCCAGCCAGCTTCATGCTACCACCTTCTCTTTTGGAGCTTGAAGAGGTATGCTAGAGCCATTCCTGCTGTCCTTACTGTGTTCCCTGTTTTCTTCGCTGCCGCCACCACCTCCTCTGATATTGGGATGTGTGTATAGGTGCCACTGCCACCCTTTTCCTTCCCTTCTGGACAGGGAGCTGGTTGGTTGTGTCACCTCTGCAGGTGTCTGTTCTCCTGTGTACACCTGCAGTTGTCAGGAGACGTCCTTGCTCAGTGTTGGGGAGAGACACTTTGCATCTTGCCTCCAACAGAGGAAAGCTTGTCCTATTTATGCTTCTGGAAAGATTTATAAGCAAAATATATGCCAAGTGTCTAGTTTACCAGCTATCATGCCTAGCTAAAAAGAGAACATTAAAAATTGATCCTAAAAATAAATTGGCTCTGAGAACAAATTCTGAATTGACCAATCTGGATGTTATTCAGTTTTCTTTTGACAGCTGTAAGTTTCGGGTGCAAAAGTGTAAAGAAGGCACAGGACGGGTTGCGATGTGGAGAATGGGAATACTGAATAGTTACACTATGGAATCTACATTTAGTGGGTCAACACTGGGTAAGTGCCTATCTCTGTCCAAGACTGGACCAACCAGTATATTTAAAAGAAATGGTGGCAATATTTCAGGTTACAGTAATGAGAAATGTAGAGCCTTTCCATTTATTTTTAATGTGATACTCCCATGTGCCTTTGCTAATTTTCATTATCACTGTACCCTGTGGGATGAGATATATGCTGTCATGCTTGGACTGATTACACATGCATTGCACAAATAAAAAGACACAAACATTTTTGTGAATAAACTATTCATGAAATAAGATGATAAAGCACTATCTTATTGTTTCTAATAGAGCTGGATAGATTCTGTGGCCAAGGCAATGTGATATGAGAATTGGACATCTACCCAGAGCACTTTTTTGTTGCTGAAAGTATTCAAGAAATAAATGTTCTAAAAAAAAAACTGCACAAAGTTTCATTTCACTAAAAAAACTGCAGGCATGAGGAGAAGCCATACAGTTTCTCATTTATAGTATCATAGACTGTGTTCAGTACGTGACTGTCCTAAAAACTACATTCTACGTAACATGCACAGTAGCAGTGTTTGCCCTCTTTGGAAGCGGAATTACATTTTCTGATATACGGAAGGCACGAAAGAAAATTCTACAGGGAGTGGAAACTTGTGATATTCTCAAAATGAACATATAACCTTTTGGGGAAAAAATTCAAAACTTTTGATACAAAAATGTGAAGGTTGTATATCACTGTATATATTGGGCACGACAGGTAAGAATAAGAAGATTCTAAAACCATGGTGCTAATATCCTTGGTAAAACAAGAAGTTAAAGAAGTTGAAATTAACTACAAAGTTTCTATAAGAACTTTAGCAGATTTGAGAGGTCATGCCAGACTTTATTAGAAAACAACAAGCTTATCTTTTTTCCAGTGCAGAATATGAAAGGCTCTCAAAGCACAAATGTACAGCTGGCTCTCCACATTCTCTAGGCTTAGGGGCTCAGGACCCTCACAGAAGTGGAAAAATTGGAAATATCAAAAATTGTGTGGTGTGTGTGGGAAAGAGGCCAAGGCATAGTGTGGAGAACAAGCATCCAGGGTCCAAACTAGGTGAGGGATAGGAGAGGGTAAAGGGCATGGTTGGCATGGTGGCCCTATACTCCCTGTCTCTTGCCCATATGCTTCCTTGGGTCTGGGGGCAGCATAGGGAGAGGGATTGTGGTGCTGAGAAATCAGGCTGTAAGCAGTAGCTGGTGGAGGATTAGAGCCACTTGATTAGAGTTGATGAGAGGGAAGATTCTCTTGGAAAAGAAGGGCCTCAGGTTGGTTGGGAGAGATTGAAGAAACTCGCAAATAATCAAATCTGTGAAAGTCAAACCCACAAATGTAGAGGGCCAAATGTAGTTCCCCAGTAAATATGACGAGAGGAAGGAGAGTAGTAAGAAAAACCTGAAGGCCTTTCTAAATACTGCTAGTGTTTGGTGAGAACTGTGTGGCTGCAGTTAATCTGCCCAGATGAGGCTGCCCTCTCAAGCACCTCCATTTTTTATAAATCTCCGTGGCATCACTACAAAGTACAGCAGCACATCATTCTCCTGCACTGACCCTGAAACTATGTGTGTTTTTAATGGTCTGTGCATTTTTTAAAATTTATTTTTACCACAGTTCCATCTTTATAGAAAATACATCTTCTGTACACGCTGTTTACAATCCCAATATTTCTTCCCTCTCTGCTCTCCTTGTTTTCCCCACTTATTCCATAATTTGCATTCTCCTCATATCATATACTATTCTGTGTTGCTTTCTCTAAACCTATTTTACATAAAATATCTTTTTCTTAACAGTCATCACATACTTACAGTTTTCACAATATATATTTCAATTAAAAATATAATACCTAGAATTTTTAACTTTATCCTCATCCTTTCTCTTTCAGCTTTTCCTTTTAAACTGTTTATCTATCCTTACTTTTAACCCACTCCACAACCGACCTCCATTCTCTTTCTAATTGTTGAATTGATTTCCCTTTCAACAAACTTGACAGTCTTTCCATTTTCATTATATCTATGACTTTTAACTTTCCATTTGTCAGTTGACAGTTCTGTCCTGACTTCCCAGTGCTGGGCATAACATACTCTTGCTGCCATTATCGAGTAAAGGATTCTGTTCTTGTTCTTTCTCAGTTCTTTTTGGTTCCCAATTATGTTTAGTGAATACATTTCTGGAATCATTTCAAATTTTAGTTTTATTGTCTTTGAAAGTGTATCGTGGATTTTTTCCCCAATAGTTTTTAGCGGTATGCCAAGACCACCATATATGGAAATGGTACAATAGCCTTTTCACATTTTCCACATTTCCCACAAACTCCATTTCCTTTTTGAGTTTTCTTTGCCAATTTCTGAGGGGTCATGTACCACTGATGTAACATTTTGTAGTAATTTTCTCTCTGGTTTAAACACAGGGTAAATTTAATACTGACTTTCCATACTCTGGTCTATTTCTCAAGTTCTATTTCATGCACTATATTTTGGGCCCATTTTATTGTTGTTTCTTTTATCTGTTCATACTTCATCTCTCATGTGTAAAGCATTTCGTAAATTTTAGATATTATTTTTGTTTGGTTTTTGGTCAAAATTTTATCTAATTCTTTTTCTTTTCTCTTGATTCCAGTTAGCTTAATGTCCATTTTAAACCTCTCTCTAACTTGCGTGCATGGGAACTAATACAGTTTGTGTCCTTGCTCGTTTGGCTCTTCTACGGTCTTCAAAAGCAGATCATTGCCTTCCCATTTAATTAGATCTTTATATTTTAGAAGTTTTTCTTCGTGGTCTCTGTGCCTCATACATTAGGAGCTTTCGCGCCTGCGCGGTAGCATTCGGAAGATTCTAGAGCTCGTTAGCTTGGCGGGAACCCCTCCCCCATGCCGGCATCGCGCATGCTCAGCCCGTCGAGCAACGGTCTCTCCTCAGTTCTTTCTTGTCCGCCGTTGCGAACAGAAGGTTCTCTTGTTAGCTTGTGCTTTTCGATTCAATTCTTGGCTTTTCTGACTTCGGATTTGGCTTTTTTGACTACTCTTTCAGATTTCGGCTTGGTTTTGGTATTCTCGATTGGTTTTGACCGCTTTTCTGGCTAGACTATGGTTTTTGGACTTGTTTTTGACAACTTCGGACTTCCCCTCCTTTTTCTGCATCTCTCCGCTGTCGGTTTATGTCGGCCCTCTTCAAGAGCTGCACCTCCTGTGGAAGGAAGGTCACCCTCTCCGACAAACACAGCAAGTGTCTTTTCTGTTTGGGCGAAGGGCACAACGTCCAGGCCTGCCCGGTCTGTTGACAATTTACACACCAGACCCCCTGCAACCATTCCGCCAGGCTCAAGTCGCACTGTTGGGAGGAGTCTCTTCGTGCTCAAAAACCCAATACCATGGCCGAGAAATCAGGACGCCCGGCGGCTTCTTCATTAGCGGTGGCGGCGGCGGCTGCCACACCTTCCACCTCGTCAGTACCGGGCTCGGTACCAATAATGAAGTTGCCACAGATCCCCAAGACATCAGCTCCGTCAGCACGGGAGGACCCTGCAGGCTCGCAGGCCTCCTCAACCTTCCCGAGGCCGCTACTCCGGCCCAGAAAAAGCGCCCTCCCACTCAGGACGCCGGGAAGGACAAAGAGAAGAAAAAGAGGAGAAAGGAGAAGAGGCACTCTCCCCAAAAGGAGACTCGCCCTCTGACACCTCCACCCACCCAGCCCGCTGAGGAACCTGAGGAGCTCCCAGAGCAGCAAGAGGTCCTCGAGGTGTCAGAAGAGGAGCAGGCCGTGGAAGCCTTGCCCTCAGAGCCGCCAGAGCTCATGGCTGAGGTGACCCCGCTGGATTGCTGTTCGTCAGCCGACCGCCGGGAGGAGGCTGCGGTCAGACATCGATCCTTGCCCTCTTATGGGCCAGCCTCTGGATGCAGAGCATCCCACTCTCCTGACGTGAAAGCCAGGCCTCCATCCCCATGACACCGGGAGATGCGCCTGGAGAGGGCCTATTCCAGGGAGCCTGCATACTCCCCTGCCTCCTACCTTGGTAGGTATGGCCAGGAGCACCCTTGGCACAAGCCGGCAGGATCATACTATTCATATTCCCCGTCGTATAGGCACCGGTACCATCCCGACGTCCGGTACTGGTCACCACGACACCAGTCTCGCTCGCCATCCAGGGAGGTCCATCGCTCCTACTATGAACGGATGCCGAGCCGGTCGCCGCGCTGCTCCGACTTGCCCCGTCATCGAAGGTCCCGGGAGCCCTCATCCCCCTAAAGGGCAGTCTCGCTGCCTTCGAGGACGACTGTGACAGTGACTCGTCCAGCGCCACAGACCACCGTGGCCCAAATGACGATTCCTGCGATGTCGACAATGCAGGCCACCCTCAGCCCTCGGTGGTGCCCCTGCAGGTGACGCCGATACCAACCACGGCGCCCACCTCAATACCGGTACAGCCCGCTGTTCTGACGGTGACCCTGGCCCCACCTGCACGCAAACCGTCGCAGGAGAGAGCAGAAGAGAGGTTCCCGACTCCGTCTTCTGGGTCCTACGAATCTGACTCGGACTCTGAGGAGTTGACTCCTTCTTCACACACGTCGCCTCTGCTGGCCTTTGGAGAACCCGGTCCAGTGTCGGCCCCGGAAGATGTGAAGCAGTTCTCCGCAATCCTCCTCAGCATGGCCACAGCCCTGGGTCTCAAGGTGACAGAACCGGCTCCAGCGGGGCAGGATCTGATGTTCCAATACCTCGAGGCCCACCCACCGTCGACAGCACTGCTGCCCTTCCTGCCAACGCTGGTCGAGGCAATGAAGCAGCCATGGGCGAAACCGGCGTCAGCGCAGCCGATACCGCACAGGCTGGAGCATTTGTACAGGACGCAAACAGAGCACGCGGAGTTCCTCTTTAACCACCCTGTACCTAATTCGATCGTGGTCGAGTCGGCCCAGACAAAGGGAGGCAACTGAGCGCATACCACCCCTCTGGATCATGAAGGCCGGAAGCTCGATGCCTTTGGAAGGCGGTTCTACTCAGCGTCTTCCCTGGTGGCCAGGATCCTGAATACTATGGCATGCCTCACGGCATACCATCATAATATCCTGGACTGACTCGCCCCGCTCCTAGCCGAACTGCCGGAGGAGTCCTGCGCCGCCGCCACGCAGCTCTTTGGCAAAGCCGTCGCAGTTGCGAACCAGCAGATCGCCTCCTCGAGGCACGCCGTGGAGGCTACGTCGAGGGTGATGGTCAGTTTCGTGGCCCTCCAACGACACATTTGGCTCCAGTCATCTGGGCTACAGGAAGACAGATGTCGACGGATTGAAGATCTTCCATTCGACGGCCAGGGGCTCTTCCACACTTCAACAGACGAGGCCATGGATCACCTCGTTAGGGCCCGTCTAACGGCGAAGAAGATGGGCATAAACCAGCCAGCCCAGTCCCGCTGCAGCTTCGTCCCCAGGTCATCGTGGAGAAGGTCCTCCTCTTCTTCCAGCTACCAGCCGCGGTCTCCACTATCGACCGCGTCCAGGCCATCAACATTGTCCGCCCCAAGAAGGCTTCCATGATGACGCCCACCATCGTCCTCAAAGAAGTCTTCGTCCAGAACGAAGTCATGATTTTGATGGCTTCAGCAGGACACCACCCATGCCAACCTTCACCCTTCCAGCAGACCTGTGTCATCAACCGAGCCTGGCCAGGCACCTCGCTCAGTGGTGGAAAATCACTGCGGACTCCTGGGTGCTTACCATCATCCGCCTGGGATGCGCCATCGAGTTCCAGGATATTCCGCCGCGGGGTGTCTACTACTCCACCCCGGCCAGCATGGTACTGCTGGAAGAGATCCGGTCCCTCCTACAAAAGAGAGCGATCGAGCCTCTTCCACCTTCAGCCAAGACCACCGGCTTCTTCTCGAGGTACTTCACGGTACCAAAGGTGGATGGATCCCTGCGGCCCATCCTAGACCTCAGAGGGGTGACCGAATACATCCGCCCCAAGAGGTTCAAGATGGTCACGCTGCCCTCGATCCTGCTCTTCTTCCGGAGAGGGGACTGGTTTGCGTCCATCGACCTCAAAGACACCTACTTCCACACCTCCATCCGCCCGCAGCACAGACGGTACCTGTGATTCACGGTTGATGGCACTTGTTACCAGTACCGGGTGCTGCCATTCAGCCTCTCGACCGCAGCACGGGTATTCACCAAGTGCATGGCCCCCGTCGTGTCCTTTCTGCGGACGAAAGGCATCTCCATCTACCCCTACCTGGACGATTGGCTATTGGTGGCGTCCTGCCAACAGAAACTATATCAAGACATTCACCGGACTCTGACCCTTCCCACTCGACTCGGGCTCAGGGTCAATCCAAAGAAGTCCCACCTTGAGGCCACGAGGATTCTCAACTTCATTGGAGCAACCCTAGATGCGGTATCGGCAAGGGCCTACCTACCGATGGACAGGGCATGGATGCTTTGTCGGGCAGCATCCGCTACCTTCCACGCTCCGACGGTATCAGCCAAGACAATACAGCAGCTCCTCGGTTACATGGCCTCGATGACCGCCGCAACCTACCTCTCCAGGCTGCGCGCGTGGACGCATCAGCACTGGTTTGTCAGGGCCTTCAATCCTCTCTGGAATGACCAGTCTCGCTGCTACCAACTGCCTCAACAGGTGCGCCAATCACTACTGTGGTGGCAGTCATACCACCACCTCCTGTCGGGCGTGCCGTTCCAGGAGCACAACCCCTCGGTCACGGTAACGACGGATGCCTCGCTCTTCGGCTGGGGAGCACACTCCGACCTCACAGTCCACGATCGGTGGATTGGACACCGGACCTCCTCTCCCCTCCAACGGTCTCGTTCTGCACCCGGACTTAGCGCTCTTGGCTCCCCATGCCTGGAGGATATTGCCCTAGACGACCCTGTCATCGGGAACATCTTGACTGCGGCCAGGAAGGAATCGGCTCACCGCAACTACTGCTACAAGCAGTGGTGTTTTGTTGCCTTCGCCGAGGAACGTCGAGAGCCGGTATCGCCCATCAACCTGCGTACTGTGCTCCACTTCCTCTTGCGCCTTCGACAGCAGGGCCTGGCCTTCCCGTCGCCCTCCACATCAATGCTCTCGAGCTGCTGGCCATCTCGAAAGTGCTGCAGGAGTTTTGTCACCTCGTCGCAGGCCGCACAGTGTTGATCCTCACCAACAACACGACGGTGGTCTGCTGTGTGAACAGACAGGGAGGGACTCGCTCTACCACTCTCCTGAACATCACTCTTGACCTCTGGGACTGGTGTGTCTCGCTACGGATTCATCTGGTGGCAGTTCACCTGACGGGGCAGGAGAACACCACAGCAGACGCCCTCAGCAGGGACACCTCATCCCACCACGAGTGGTCACTCTTCAGCGAGGCCTTCCAGATGCTTCAAGACCGCTGGGGCGAGCTGACCATCGACCTCTTCGCCACCAGCCAGAACACAAAGTGTCGTAGGTACTGTTCGAGAGCCGGCCGCGATCACCACTCCGTTGGCAATGCGTTCCAGTTTCGGTGGGACGAGGGACTTCTCTATGCCTTCCCTCCGTTCCCCCTCCTGGGCCGCGTGATAGCGAAGATCCTCGCTGATCGAGCGGACATGGTTCTCGTGGCACTGTATTGGCCAAGGCAGCACTGGTTCAGGCCCCTGTTCAAGGCTGCTCAGGGATGGATCCTCCTGTTCCCGACGGTACCAGACCTCCTCTCCCACTCCAACGGTCTCGTACTGCACCCGGACCTGCCGCTCTTGGCCCTCCATGCCTGGAGGATATCGCCCTAGACGACCCTGTCATCGGGAACGTCTTGACTGTGGCCAGGAAGGAATCGACTCGCCACAACTACCACTACAAGTTGTGGCATTTCATTGGCTTTGCCGAGGAACATCGAGAGCCGGTATCGCCCGTCAACCTGCGTACCATGCTCCACTTCCTCCTTCACCTACGACAAGAGGGCCTGGCCTTCCCGTCGCTCAAGGTGTACCTCGCCGCTGTCGTGGCATACCAACCGCCACGATCCCCATCGGCTGCTCTCTTCAGAGACAGTACCATCAAGCAATTCCTGAAGGGCCTGCAGCACCTCTACCCGCTGGTATCGCCACCGCTACCGCCGTGGTCACTATCGCTGGTGCTGTTGCAGCTGACGAGGCCACCCTTCGAGCTGATGGCGACAGCAGATGACAGGCTGCTCACCATGAAGACTGCTTTCCTAGTGGCTGTCACCTCTGCCAGGCGGGCGGGAGAGCTGACAGTGCTTCGATCTGACGAGCCATACCTTGTCTTCCACAGAGACAAAGTGGTCCTTCGGCCTGACATCTCTTTCCTGCCGAAGGTGGTGTCCAGTTTCCATCTGAGCCAGGACATCATCCTGCCCACCTTCTACCCGGACCCGACTACACCTCTGGAGCGCTCCCTTCACTCCCTGGATGTCCGTTGGGCCCTGGCGTTATCTAAGGACAGGACTGCCTCTTATAGACAAACACCGCACCTTTTCATGTGCTATAGCAGGCACCGAAGAGGCCACAAGGTATCCACCCAACGCTTTTCCAAGTGGATGGCCCAGACTATCCACCTGGCATATGAGCTTGCCAAGAAGCCTCCGCCAGACCTTCTTCAGGCTCATTCCACAAGAGCCATGGTGACATCTGCAGCCCTCCTGCGACGGGTTGATCTGCAGGAACTCTGCCATGTGACAACCTGCTCCCAACCATCAACCTTCGTGCACCACTACAGGCTGGACTGCCGATCCCGGATGGATACTCAATTTGGACGTGCTGTGCTGGCTTCTGTTCTGTAGGACCTGACCCACCATCCTACTGGTAGGCTACACAGTCTCCTAATGTATGAGGCACAGAGACCACGAAGAAGAAGAACAGGTTGCTTACCTGTAACTGTGGTTCTTTGAGTGGTCATCTGTGCCCTCATACATGCCCGCCCATCCTTCCCCTCTTTTTCAGGTCTCATTCTACTCGGCGGACCAGAACTGAGGAAAGACCGTTGCTTGGCAGGCTGAGCATGCGTGATACCGGCATGAGGGAGGGGTTCCCGCCAAGCTATCGAGCTCTAGAATCTTCCGAACACTACCGCGCAGGCGCGAAAGCTCCTAATGTATGAGGGCACAGATGACCACTCGAAGAACCACAGTTGCAGGTAAGCAACCTGTTCATTGCCAGCTTTTGTTTCACTTATTTTTAAAGGCTGCTTGTGGGAAAGTCCAAATAGATAGTTTTCTGTATATTCTATTTCTTGTGTTCTGCTAGGTTTTTATAAATGATTTTCTAATATAATGATTATTGAAGTCTCTGGTGACTGTGTTTCTTGTTATAGCAGAGATATCCATGCCAACGGAACCTATTATCAAAACCTTCCAATTCTAACAGCATGGTGTTTTCTAGAATAATCCATTCCTTAGTCCATTCCAAGCAGACAACACTGCCTACTGGGTAAAGTCTCACTTTCTCAGAAGCGTTAATAAGTGAGAGAAAAAGAGAAACAGACAAGTGAAATTATAGGAATTGTATCAGGAACTTTCTATTATCTGAATAGCATGAGGTGCCAAATAACGTAGCTAGCCCCTTGTCTTGATGACAGTGGTTACAATAGCAGAGTAAAATATTGCATCTGATAGAGAAGATGCTGTGCATCATTTGCTAAATACTGAAAAACTGTGTCTGTGTTTATATTTCTCAGGGAGTAAAAGTAACTGTCATTTTACCTCTGAAGATCTCAAAACTCTGGGCTATCACGTCTGTGACACCTTACTGGACTTTTGTGACCCTGACCGTTCCAAGGTGAGAACCTCCTATTATGGCTGAATATAATGAGAGGATAGTAATGAAGGACTGGATATTATTCTGAAATATTCCCTGATTTTCTGAGATGAGTCTCTAATAATTGCCTTTTTATTACCACTTTTTGAAACTGTTTCTAGTTCAGTGGGTTAGAAATTGTCACATATATATGAACTGATAATGTAAAAATGGACAGACAGAAGTAAAAACTTACGAATAATTGTGCTAGATTAGACCAAAAGTCCAGTTAGTCCACCATTCTGTTTTCATGTGGTCCGGCAGAAATGCATGGGAAGCCCGCAAGCAAATCATGTGTGCAACTGCACTTAGATTTTAATTGCTGGTATTTAGTACCATTCTGCTTCTGATATTCAGTAATATGTAGCCATCATAATCACTACAGCCCCTGAATAGATTGGCTTATCTTCCATGAATATGTCTAGTCCCCTTTTAAAGGCTTCCAAGTTGGCAGCCATCACTACAAAATTAGCAAAAGTTATAAACTATGCAAGTTGTGAAGAAGTACTTCCTTTTCCTTTCCTTTTTCCTGAATCTCCCATCACTCAGCCCATCCCAACAACAGGGGACCCTGGCTTCTAGTATGAGAGAGGAATGTCCCTGTTCACTCTCTCCATGCTGTGCGTGCCTTAATACATCTCTTTTCTGTCCTCCATTGCTCATTTTTTCCCCTAAGCTAAACAGCTCCAAACACTGTAACCTTACTCAGAGGGGAGTCACTGCAGCTCCATCATGTTGCTTGCCCAGTTCATAACTAGAACTGCATTACAAGCGTGTTTGCACCAGAGATTTGCAGCCATCATGATACTGGTTGCTCATTTTCATTGTTTTTCCTAATGGTTCCCAACTTGTAATTTATCTTTCTCATAGTTTCTGTGTCCTGGTTTGTCATTTTCCTTAAAACCAGTCACCACAACTTCAAAATCCCTTTCCTAGCTGTTACCACCAGTTTAGAATTCAGTGTAAATATAAAGTTGAGATTGCTGTTGTTGTGTGCCTGCAAGTCGTTTCCAACTTACAGCGACTCTAAGGTGAATCTGTAATGGAGTTTTCTGGGACTGAGAGTGTGTGATGCACTCAAGGTCACCTAGTGGGTTTCTGTGTCCAGGTGGGACATTGAACCTGGTCTTCAGAGTTGCTGTTGAATGTTCAAACCCCTATACCATTCTGGCTCCCAACCACTCCTGCCTTCCTATTGTGTGTTTATGTACCTTCAAGTCACCTGTCAACTTATGGCAACCCAATGAATTTTTAACAGGGTTTTCTTAGGAAAGAGTGCTCAAAGGTGGTTTTGCCAGTTCCTTCCTCTGAAATATAGCCTACATATTTGGGTGTTGGACTAGCAATAGATTCACCTTGTTATTGTTGTGTGCCCTCAAGTCATTTCCAACTTATGGCTACTCTAAGGTGACCCTGTCATGGGGTTTTCTGGGGCTGAGAATATGTCATGTGCCCAAGGTCACCCAGTGGGTTTCCATGACCGAGCAGAGAATCGAACCCTGGTCTCCAGGGTTGTAATCCAAGCACTACACCACTCTGACTGTCTAAAGTTGAGATACACCCCGCAAGTCTACTATTTGATTGCACTGCACTGCATATCTTTTTGATCCCTATTTCTCCATTTTTGATCAACAGTATATTTCAGTAAGCAGTTAAATGCTCACCATAGAATTAATGCACGTATTAAAAGATGCAAATCAACTTCATCTTAATTTAGTATTAGAAAGAAAACAAGAATGGCCCTAGGTACCCAAGACTACAGTGCTTGCTTTGTTGTAATTTATACTCAGACAGCTGTTATCATAAGAGATGCCTAAAGCTGTGAGCAGTCTGAACAAAGTGATTTGTACATGGGAAATTACTAATATATAATTATCATTTGTACAGGAAAGTTTATATGGAAGAGTTTATTTTTTTTCTATAGGGAATGAATGTTAGTACCATGTGATGTATGAAGCAGTTGAAAAGGGAACCTGAGTACATTCCTGTTTAACATCTTTCTTGCATGGCATATTAATTGTAAGATCCTTCACAAAGATAGATTAGAGCTGCATTAGAACAAGAAACTGGGATTAAACCCAGTTATTTGTGAGAATGATGATATGATGATGATGATGAACTTTATTTATGTCCTACCTTTCTTGCACTGTAGAACTTTGCCCACAAATGTCCTCTGTCAGTTATGTCAAAGGCTGCGCCTCATTGATGAGTGTTTCTGTGATTTGGGACCAGGTGTTAACATCAGTCTCTATCCCTCTTCCTTCCTTCATTTCATACTTCCCATCATCTTGTGATGCGAGGGTGGCTTACAAATTTTTATTACTAACTTCTTATCTGAATCCTGAATTCCTGGTCCAATGCAGTGAAAAATAGAAGGTATGATAGTAGAATTTGGTGTCATGATAGGATATACAAATTATGAGATGGAATTAGTCTAGAAAAGAGGTCTGCTGATTATAGGATAGAACAGTGTAATGTAAATCTTTTCAGTGAAGCCTAATGAAGTTCTGCTAGCACTGACAATATGGTCTTTTTGTTGCAAGATCAAATTATTTCTATTGCCAAGTAATTTACAGTGGTTTTCTTCTCCCCGTTTTTCTTGGTAAATTCTTGTTGCTTCTTTGTTTTACTGTTGTACAGTCAGTGTTGCATTGTTTTTATTGTTTTATCTGAGTACACTAAGCTGTTAGGATGCTGGATGGGCTACAAGCAAACACACAAATGTCTTCCATTTGCAATTGTTCTCTTTTCTTCTCTCAGTTTCAGCAATGTCTGTCTGAACTTAAAGAGCTGATGAAGCAAAAAATACAGAGAAAGCTTTCAGAGTTGGGCCGTGAACAAAATACAGAGGCTACATGGAGTGATATATCTCTGTCTGATGTTGAATCAAGGTAACTGCAAGACTTCAGTAACTGGGTGAACTTAGAGAATTTAAGGGGGACTATTGATCTACCCAGAGACACTGTTAAGACAGCCAAGCCAGGAGATTTCATACCATCTTATTCTTTCTTAGTTTGGTTTAGAAAACTACGTTCAAAAATACATTGTAACACAGGCAACACTCATTGTTACTCTGTCTTCTTGTACTACATCATATTTTATAAAGTTCATATCTTACTCTTATATCCGATAGTGAAAAACAGACATTGCCTACTCACTCCTTGGCTGATTTCATGGCTTACTTGAGTCACAACTCAAGCAAGGCTTCGGGGAAGTTGCTCTATCATTTAGGCTCCTTTGATATGCTGTAAGCCAGTAAAGCAGGAACTTTCTTAGTTGTGATCTCACATTGCAGGGGTGTATTTGTGACTGCTACAACTACATGGGTGGGGATAGTCATCTGGGCTTTTCTCACCTGATCACCACCCTTTCATGGGTTACTGAAAAGTGCAGGGAAGAACTGCACAGTCTCTTTCACTCACATGATTATGTTATTCATCCTCTCTCACGCATTTGCAGACAGACACACAGAGTGCAGTTTGGGAACTGACCATGTAGAATGACACCAGTAAGTAAGAAAGTGCCTGAAGAAATGCTTTATGAAAGCAACATCTACCACTCTTTTAAGAAAAATGCATGCCTCATGGACCTTTTATGATGAATATAAGTTGAAACTTTAAAAGCTTAGGACGTGTCTGGTGAGGCTGTTTATCCACAGGCTCATGTAACTCTGCTATTCTGAATTCAATGGAACTGAGAAATAGGAACTACCAAGATAAACAAGGTTTGTTATAATCAACAGAAGCACTAAATATGTTGTTCTTTTCTCTCTTTTCTGTAATTAGCACAAATGGTTCTGACAGCTCCGAATCAGATGGCGCCCCTGCACATTTGCTCAACATGGTAGAGAAGGTGAGAGCCGTGCATTTTTTGTGACTAAGTGACATGGAAGAATGGAAAAGCATACCATGGAGTTTCTTGGTCTCTTGAAATAAGTAGGAATGGCAATCTTACTACAGAAGGGCTGCTAATTTTATTAACTTAGAAAGAAACAATAACAAGAGGTGTGGGTTTCATCACTTAAAAGGGAAAACACACATGCTTCAAGTGAGTTAAAAGTAAGGAGAATTGGATTGGTGAGGCTAGATATTTTGGGCGGTTTTTTTGTTTGATAATTTATTTTCCTTTTATGCTTCTTGCATTAGTTAATTGTCAGCAGGAGACATGGCGTGGATGTTATAAGCTATTCAAACATATATAAATTTGCACTTCTCTGGGGAGAGAGCTATTGATGAGTAGGTTAACACCCATTGCCACCCAGGGAAAGGCAGAGGTCACATGACAGCTATACCTTTCTTTGATAGAGTAGACACTAGACTATCTGCCAGTTCTTTCCTCTTCCTTAACCAAGCACAGGCTCTTTTCCCCCTCTTTCACAATATGTCTAGTGATTATGGTTCCTTTTTCTCTTTCTTTCTTTCTTTCTTTCTTTCTTTCTTTCTTTCTTTCTTTCCTAATTGCAGCTATTTTGCACACTCTGCTGATTTTCCTGCTATGAGAAAAATCAAAGACATACTATTGCCCACTTGTACTGGTACAACTTTTTTGGAGGAGCCAAAAAAAAGGGGGGAGCTTGTCCTGAGCTAAGGCATAGGAAAGATCAAAAGGGGGATGTAAGGGTTTAGTCTATATAAAGAAAATAATTCATTGTCTTAACGTCTGTCTGGGAGCAATTCATGGATGCCTCCTCCTCTGCAGTCAAAAATGGACCTTCATAATGAGTGACCAATGCCGTTATTAAAAGTTTGTTTTGATTTAGAAAACTGAATTCATGCATTGCATGAATGTCTTTATGCCTTTGGAAAATAATAATAATTAACAATCTCTTAAAACAACTGCTGGAGGATTTTTTCGTTGTTGCCATTTTTGGCTTTTGGAACTTATGAATACTGCTGTGCCTCATTAATAACAGCAAGAAGTGGTCAACAATAGTGGCAATAAAGTACACATGCCATACTGGAGCTTTCACTAGTATTTGTATTAGACACAAATGCATTTTATTTGTGTACATAATTTTAAGAGTAGTGGATGCATTAACTGAGTAAAGGCTTTAATTTTTCTGCCAAAAGAGAATATTGGGTTTTCACTGCTAGGACAATGCAGCAGAAGAATGTTGGATTAAATCTCTTCATAAATGAATTACAAATAAATGAAATAAATCTGCTTTTGTGGTCCCAAAAATGACAAGTCCTGAAAAGGTTAATTGCTGTCAGGGCTTGGCAAGCAAACCTGCAAAAATAGTACTGGGCAAATGACCAAGAATCCAATGCCTAAATTTATGGACTGAGCAGGAAAAAAGAATTCGCAAACTGGAACATTAACAGCCTGGTCTTAGCCATACTGATACTGATGTTCCACTGCATTCAGTAGGACTTACACTGCAATCTTATGTATAGTTACATTGAAGGTAAGTTTACAGCATAAGTAAGTTTAGTGGTGGTTGTGTTTGTTGTGTGCCTTCAAGTTGTTTCTGACTTACAGTGACCCTAAGTTGATCTATCATGGGGTTTTCTTGGCAAAATATGTTCAGAGGAGATTTGCCTTTCCCTTCCTCTGATACTGACTGAGAGAATGTGACTTGCACAAGGTCATTCAGTAGATTTCCATGTCCAAGTGAGGATTCAAACCGTGGTCTCCAGAGTCATAGTCCAGCACTCATACCACTACACCACACTGGCTCTCTAAATATATGTTAAATCTGGAAACAGATAGTAGCTGAAAAAAATAAAAATGAACTCTGTGTTACTGATGTATTTGAGTAGTAACAAGGTACAATTTGTAAACTGATTTTTTTTTAAAAAAAATTCCTCTGGAGGATTATAATGAGAAAAAGAAAAAGAAGAAAAAGAAGCATCTACGCACAAGAAAGGAAAGGAATAATTTGCATCAGAATTATGCTCTGAGATATGCAGTGAAGCACAAGGAAGATGTTCCGGTAAGATGTGGCCAGCTAAAGGTTTTATTGGAGGGTGGCCAGCTGGTAACATTCCCACGATAATGCAAAATAACTTCCAGAGGCTACTAGTCTATCTGGTTGAATTTCTCTTTATGGCTGTACTGAGATGTTTTAGGATATTCTGCAATACTTGTAGGCAATATTCCTGTTTACAAAATGCAGAGATATTTATGTAGTTTGCACACATTTTGTGCCCTTTTTTGTTAGTTTAATAAAAGTATTACACTTACATGGATTTTGCAAAACAGTCAGCCCCTCCACATTTGTGTGTTTCACTTTTGTGGATTTGATTATTCACAAATTATTTGCTATCAGCTCTGCTGCTGTCTTATGCCATTTTAATAGGGACTGCAAGCCTTGTGAGACTGAGATATTATGAATGAGGCTAGTAAGACCCTGTTAAGAATGGAGTGAGGCAGCAGTAAGCCCCACCACCACCCACTTCTGCCTTGTGAAGGAACCCTGATGCCTCAAAGGAACCCATGGTGGGTTGAAGATGGTGATCATACTTTTTGTGTGTGTTAAATATGGTTTGGGAGGACCTGAGTTTATTCATGTTTTTTTCACTTTCATGGGGGTCCTGTGCCCCTAACCCTAGTGAATGTGGAGGGATTACTGTATTGTTTTGTCATAGTTTGCCAATATTTTCATGGTATATGTACTGTTTCCTTAAGCGTGCATGAGCATTTTTTAAAATAACATGAATTTGCACATTCCTGTGTTTCAAAGGACCAATCATGTTAGATGACAAAAAAACTAGAGAAGAGCATTAAGTATCTCTGTGGCATTGGGAGATAGCTGAATGTCCCAGGTCAGATACAAAAGCTTTGTCATAAATTTAGAGGGGTTTGGGGCTCTGTAGTTAAATAGAACTACAAAGGAGTCATGAAAAAGAGGACCAAAATATCTCAAAAAAGAAAAGGTTTTCAAAGAGTATTTTTTCCTTTTTTATTATATTATTATTAGTATTGTTATACAATATACATAATATATATACACATATATATACATATATACACATAATATACATAAGATATATTATGAGTACGCTTATGAGTACACTTATCTAATATACATACTTACATACATATTTATATCATTTTGTCTTCTTTAAAAAAAAAGCTGAACAGTTGAGTGACTATCAGAAATTGCTAGTCCTTCCATATGGTAATTGATGTAGGACCCCAAATGTTTTCCAAATAATTATATACACATTCCCAATCTTCCTTAAACCTTTCCATAAGATTTGTCTTTTTACAATATTGATAACTTATCAATCTGCGTTAAGTCATAGATTCCCAAAAGCCAGTCATCAATTGTTGGTACCCCTTCTTTTTTCCATTCTTTGGCATATATTAATCTTGCTTTGGTTATCAAATACAAAAAGATTTTTTAATTTTGTTTCCCAATATAGTCCTCTATCAGTTCAACCACATTTAACATGGTTGAACATGGGGAAATTTACTTTCAAAATTTTTGTAATTTCCAAATGGATATTTTTCCAAAAGAGTTTTGCCTTTTTGCATTGCCACCAGCAGTGAAAAAAGGTTCCCTTTGCAATTTTGCACTTCCAACATTTATCATTTTCCCCTTTATATATCTTAGCCAATTTTGCTGGAGTTAAATGCCAAATATAAAACATTTTATAAAAATTTTCTTTGAACTCTTGGGATTTTGTAAATTTTAGGTTTTTCCAGGTCTGTTCCCAGTTTTGTAATTGTATTGGGTGGCCAATATATTGTGCCCATTTAATCATGTTATTTTTAACTACTTCTTGTTCTGTTTCCCATTTTAATAGTAATCTATACAATTTTGTGGTTAGATGCCTATTCCCTAATTCTAAAGCCAAATCAAATTCTGTTTTTACATTGTTAATAATTTCCTCTTTGTTGTCTTGTTTGAATCTAGCATATAGCTGTGCGTACTGATATCGAGGAACATTCTTTCCCTTCTGCCAGCAATTCCTCTCTTTCTTTAAAACTAGGTTGGTTTTCCTGGAATTTAAGCAGTTCACTGTAGATCCACCACCATTGTGGACTTTTGGTTTCATCATAATGGAAAGCTTCTAGGGGGTAAACGCAAAGAGGAAGTTTCGGACAAATAAATATCTCCTTAGAGGATGTTCAAAAAATTCTTTTTGAGATTGCTTTTTCATATAACAGATACGTAGGTGTCAACTGCTTTTCATACCTCCTCCTTCAAAGAGCAGTAATTCGTTGTTTTGTAGTCTTAACCAATCTATTATCCAAATGAGGCTATTTGCATAGGCATATAATTGAAGATCCGGTGGTCCAAGGCTGCCACTTACCTTCAGATCAGTCAACAAAGTCCATCTGATTCTCGGTTTCTTCCCAGTCCAAATGAAATTTGTCAGTTCTTTCTTCTATTGATTAAATACATCATTATTTATTGGCAAGGGAATATTTTGAAAAAAGAAATTGATCTTTAGTAATAATGTCATTTTAATTGCTGAGATTCTCCCTAGAAATGAAAGTTTAAGTTTATTCCATGTATCTAAATCACTTTTGATTTCTTTCCATTTAGGTAAATAATTATTTTTAAATAAATCATGATTATTATTTGTGATCCAAACTCCTAAATATTTGATCTTTTCGATTTTAAAATTAGATATCTTTTGCAATTCTTCCACCTCACTTGACATATTTTTAGTTAACATTGCAGTTTTTTCATGATTTATTTTGAATCCCGCAACCTCTTCAAAATCCTTTAAGATCTGGATTAAAGAATTCATCGAATTCGTGGGGTTTTCCAAAACTACAACCAAGTCATCTGCGTATGCCCGTACTTTAATATTTTTTTAATTTAAGACCTTTTACGTTATCTTCCTGTCTTATCTTATTGATCAGCACTTTGATAATCATGATAAAAAGTAAGCGAGAAAGTGGGCATCCTTGTCTAGTGTCTTTTCTAATTTCGCATGACTTAGTCTTCTTCAAAGAGTAATTTTGATGATGCTAGAAAGAGGGAGAGGGGACGAACATCCTATAAGGGGAAAATATATGTTTAAAAAGTCAATTAAATGGTAAAGCCCTGCTGCAGGAATATTGTGTTTACCACTTCATTCTTAATTCTTCTGCTAAAGCAGTACAATTGAGGATCTCCAGCCTAAAAAAGAAAACAAAACCTAAGAATACTGGTACAATTGCCATTTTAACAAGGTCGCAAAACAATGTAGGCTAGAGTTTTTGTCATTTGTTGGTAATACAATGGGGGCTGTCCCGGTAGGTTCTTGCATTGTCACTAGTCATTTGTTCAGGGACATCAGTCTGCGGGTGGGTTCATACAGTGATATTTTAACTGCTTATCCTTACAGTCATCTGATAAAGATTTTCTCCTTGTATGGTATGAATTCATATTGATCAGCCCTTACTAGTTCTGTGATGTTTCTGTCCTTATTCACAATTCTTTCTGTTTGAATATTCTTGGTTTTTGTTTTGTCAAGGAGTGGTACTAAGGTGATGGGACAGTGATTTTAATTTGCCAGATATTTCAGTTGATTTGTGAGGAACGTTTTTCCAAAACTCGTGTTTATTATTCTAATGAGATACTGATGGATATTTCCCTGTGGTTAAGTGTTGTGTAGAATTATCACTATGCACTGTAATATCTACACAGAGTTCCCACCATTCTGCTGTGTTCCACCTATTTTGTACTGAACTGTAATTATCTCTGATTGTGTCCTCTTCTGGATTTCTGGACTTGCCTCTGCTTCTCCTGTTCTGAGTGGGATGAGATTGATCTGTTTTGAGAGATCTTGCTCAACTTTCTATTCAGCCTTTTCTCTCACTCTGACTTAAGAGTGGGCTAGGATACACTTTTTTTATTAAATTCCTCTACGCGAGCACAATTTCTCCAAGCCATGGAAAGTATCATAGTCTTTCCAAGAGATCATGGAGAGACAGCAGTTCAGAACAGAAAAACAAGCAGATGAATCGAGTAATCAGTATGTGTCAGGTCGGTTTGTGGAAAATGATCCTCTGTTACTGCTCAACGTACATTCAATGCCTTTCAGACAAAATGTAAAAAAGTCTGAATATACCAGGTATGCTCAGGTAATCTGGAGTACTTGTAGTCCCTGAGTAAATAACAAGTGTGATATGAAATATTAAAATATGCATTTGGAACACACTTTTAGAAAAACACTTTAGGGAATTCTAAATGATCATAGCGATGAATTATGAATTCAGTTCCATTTGAATGGTTCAGTTGCAGAGGGGCTGCAAGATGATAGGGCACACCTGGGCATAATGCTTAATCAAAATTATTTGAAATCCATATTTTTTTGGAGGAGACATTTTGGTTACGGAATGAACATTCTTTAAGTTCTTTTGCTCACTTTCACCATTGCTGTGGCTGGAGCTGATGGGATGTACAGACTGAAAAACGGACTTGAAACTATCCCCTGTCCTTGTTCTATTACTTCGTAAGCTTCATAATGAAAAAACCAGCACCAGATCTTGGCTTACATAATTCAGATTTTTTCCAGTAAGGATAACTGAGCACAATATGAAAGCAGCCAGAGGTCATTCTTCAAAAGATTAGCAATCTTTAGCATGTTATAGCAAGCCTGGAGGAAGCAACTGGTATAGGAACTCTTACGCTGAAAATCCATAGGGACTGACACTATACTTTGAAAATGAAAATACTGCTATGGCAATCACAATATATATCATCGCTTTCTATCCTGTATTTATGTACACAGTAAAATAGATGCATTTGTGATCTTATGTGATAGGAATAGAGAGATGTAATATATTTTCCCCCTTAAATTCTAGTATATCTGCATAGGGAAAATGTTATATATGAAGTACACCTTAGGTAGGCTGCTGAGGAAAGTGTTTAGTTAAGTATCAAAGTCCATACTAAACAAAAGATAAACATTTTCAAGATTCTTCTTCGTGGTCTCTGTGCCTCATACATTAGGAGCTTTCGCGCCTGCGCGGTAGCGTTCAGAAGATTCTAGAGCTCGTTAACTTTGGCGGTAACCCCTCCCCCACGCCGGTGCTGCGCATGCTCCTCCAGCCAACTAACGGTCTCTCCTCAGTTCTTTCTTGTCCGCCTCAGCGTACAGAAGATTCTGCTTGTTGGCTTGCTTTTCTCATTGTGCTTTTGGTGTTTTTGACTTTGGGTTTGGCTTTTTGACTACCCCTTTCAGATTTCGGACTTGGCTTTGTACTTTCTCGATCAGTTTTGACCTTTTTATGGCTTTTGACGACGATTTCGGATCTCGGACTGTGTTTGGCGTTCTCAGACTCTCTTTTTTGCCTTGCCTTCAGTTTATGTCGGCTCTTTTCAAACGTTGCGCCTCCTGTGGAAGGAAGGTCGCTCTCTCCGACCGACACTCTAAGTGCCTGATTTGTTTGGGTGAGGAGCACAACGTTCAGGCCTGCCCTATTTGCAGAGAGTTTACACACCAGACTCTCCGTAACAGAGCGGCAAGGCTAAAATCCCACTGCTGGGAGGAATCTCTTCGTGTCCAGAGATTGGAGACAATGGCTGAGAAACGCCCACCCTCCTCTTCTTCTTCGGCAGCAGCAGTGGCTGCCGTGTCCTCGACCTCATCGGTATCGGTACCGATAATGAAGTTGCCGAGGATACCGAAGATCTCGGCAACTCGGGCACGGGAGGACCCTGCGGGCTCGCAGGCCTCCTCCTCCTCCAGGCCGCTTACCCCAGCCCAGAAGAAGCGTCCCACCACCGAGGGTGTGGGGGAGAAGAAAAGAAGAAGAGGAAGGAGAAGTGGCGTTCTTCACCGACGGTGGTGTGACCCCCGACTCCACCACCCACCCAGCTCGCCGAGGAACCTGAACCGATGGAGCTCCCTGAGGAAGAGGAGCCTCCGGAGGAAGAGGAAATCCTCGAGGTGTCGGATGAGGAGCAGGTCGTGCAGGCCTCGCCCCCTCAACCACCCGAGCTGATCGCGGAGATCGCTCTGCCGAGTCGCCGTCCACCCTCGGCAGACCGCCGAGAGGAGGCTGTGGTCAGGCAGCGCCCAGCCTCTCGAAGCGACAAGTCCCGCTCGCCGGAGCAACGGGCCAGACCTCCATCCCCGCAATATCGGGAGATGCGCCTGGAGAGATGTCGCTCAGGCGAGAGCGCCTATTCTCCTGCCTACCTAGGAAGGTACGCCCAGGAGCAGGTGTGGCAAGAGCCGGCCAGCTCATACTATTCTTACTCACCGTCATACAGGGACCGGTACCATCCAGATCCAAGGTACTGGTCACCTCGTCGCCGGTCTCGCTCGCCACCGCGGGAGGCTCACTACCCCCACTATGAAAGGTCACCACTGTGTCGTTTGCCGAGTCACCGTCGGTCCCGGGAGCCCTCACCCCACTACAGGGCTGTTTCTCCACCCCCGCGGACGATGGCCACAGCTACCCGCCCGACGCCACAGCCCACTATGGCCCAGCCGGCAGTAGCTGCAACTTCTACCACGCAGGCGGCACAACGTCCTACGCCCACGGTCGTGCCCCTGCAGGTGACTCCGATACCGGCCATGACATTGGCCGCACCGGTACCGACACAGCCTTCAGCTCCAGCAGTCACCCTGGCACCTCCAGCCCGTAGGCCGGCTGAGGAGAAGGAGGCGGAGAGGTCACCATCACCATCCGGCGACTCTTACGACTCGGACTCTGACTCTGCTGGGTCCACCCCTTCTTCTCACGAGTCCCCCGCCGCTGGGGTTCGGGGAACCAGGCCCGGAGTCTGCACCGGAGGACGTCCGCCAGTTCTCCGCGATCCTCCTCCGGATGGCCACAGCCCTTGGCCTCAAGGTGACTGAACCTGCTCCACAAGCCCAGGACCCGGTCTTCCAATACATGGAAACCTGCCCACCATCGACTGCACCGCTGCCGTTCCTACCAACCCTAGTGGAAGCATTGAAGCAGCCGTGGGCGAAGCCGGCGTCAGCGCAGCTTATCCCACATAGGCTAGAGCATCTGTACAGGACCCAGAAGGAGAACGCGGAGTTCCTCTTCAATCATCCTGTACCGA
Source organism: Iguana delicatissima (assembly GCA_948472985.1). Taxonomy (NCBI): domain Eukaryota; kingdom Metazoa; phylum Chordata; class Lepidosauria; order Squamata; family Iguanidae; genus Iguana; species Iguana delicatissima. The sequence goes on along the minus strand of CAOKZL010003301.1, from coordinate 110,900 downwards.
ACTCTATTGTGGTCGAGTCGGCCCAAACGAAGGGAGGTAATCGGGCGCATACCACGCCTCCGGACCGTGAAGGATGGAAGCTCGATGCCTTCAGCCGAAGGTTCTATTTGGCATCGTCCCTGGTGGCCAGGACGGTGAACATGATGGCATGCCTTGCGACCTACCATCGGAACCTCTTCGACCGACTCGCCCCACTCCTCGCTGACCTGCCGGAGGAGTCACACGCCTCAGCCACACAGATCTTGGCAAGGCCGTTGCGGTGGCTACCCAGCAGATCGCCACCTCGAGGCACGCCGTGGAGGCCACCTCGAGGGTGATGGTCGGTGCCGTAGCCCTCCGACGCCACGCGTGGCTCCGGTCCTCTGGGCTTCAGGAGGACAGCCGTCGACGGATTGAAGACCTTCCGTTCGACGGCGAAGGGCTCTTCCACATCTCCACCGACGAGGCCATGGATCACCTCGTCAAGGCCCGACTGACAGCAAAGAAGATGGGCATCAACCAGCCTGCTCAGTCTCGCCGCTCTTTCCAGACAAGGCTTTCACGGAGAAGGTCCTCCTCATCATCGGCGTACCAGCTGCGGTCCCCGCGGTCGACCGTGTTGAGGCCGTCGACATCTTCAGCTTCGAGGCAGCTTCCTAGACGGCGCCCATCTTCGTCGTCCAAGAAGTCGTCCTCCAGAGCGAAGTCCCGGTTTTGATGGCCTTCGCAGGACTCCACCCATGCCATCCTTCGACCTTCCGGTAGACCTGATCCACCACCCGAGCCTGGCCAGGCACCTCGACTGCTGGCGGGAGATCACTGCGAACTCCTGGGTACTTACCATCGTCCGCCTGGGCTACGCCATCGAGCTCCAGGATATTCCGCCATGGGGTGTCTACTACTCCACCCCAGCCAGCTCAGCTCTACTGGAAGAGGTCCAGTCCCTCCTCGAGAAGGGAGCGATCGAGAGGCTCCCGCCTTCAGCCAAGACCACCGGCTTCTACTCGAAGTATTTCACGGTGCTGAAGGCAGACGGTTCCCTGCGGCCCATCCTAGACCTCGGAGGAGTGAACCAATACATCCGCCCCAAGAGGTTCAAGATGGTCACGCTGCCTCGATCCTCCCCTTCCTTCGCCGAGGGGACTGGTTTGCGTCCATAGACATCAAAGACGCCTATTTCCACATCTCGATCTGCCCGCAGCACAAGAGATACCTTCGGTTCACGATAGACGGCACCAGCTACCAGTACCGCGTGCTGCCGTTCGGACCTTGCACCGCACCGCGGGTGTTCACCGAGTGCATGGCTCCGGTCATGTCCTTGCTGCGGACGAAGGGCGTCTCCGTCTACCCTTACCTGGACGATTGGCTCTTGGTGGCGTCCTGCAAACAGAAACTGTACAGGGACATTCATCAGACTTTGTCTCTTTCACTCGGCTCGGACTCAGGGTCAACCCCAAGAAGTCCCATCTCGAGCCCACCCGGGTTCTCGACTTCATCGGGGCGACCTTCGACTCGGTATTGGCGAGGGCCTTCCTACCGGACGAGAGGGCGTGGACGCTTCGTTCAGGCGGCGTCTGCTGCCTTTGAGGCCTCAACGGTGTCAGCGAGGAGGATCCAACAGCTCCTTGGCTACATGGCCTCGACCACCGCTGTAACCTATCTCTCCCAGGTTCACGCGCACGGCCGCTCCAGCACTGGTTCGTCAGGGCCTTCGATCCACTCTGGGACGACCAGCGCCGCCGATACCGCCTGCCCAACAGGTATGCCGATCGCTCCTGTGGTGGCAGTCGTACAGGAACCTCCTGTTCAGGCATGCCGTTCTGCGAACCCAGGCCGTCGGTCACGGTAACGGCAGATGGCTCGCTCTTCGGCTGGGAAGTGCACACTGGCGATCTCTGGGTCCGAGGCCGGTGGATGGACGACGAGCTGTTCTTCCACACGCTCTTGAGCTACTGGCGATCCACAAGGCCCTGAGAGCGTTCCGACACCTGGTCACGGGCCGCACGGTGCTGATCCTCACAGACAACACGACGGCGGTCTGCTACATGAACAGGCAGGGAGGGACGCACTCCACCACGCTGCTGGGCATCGCCTTCAACCTCTGGAACTGGTGTGTCCCACTCCGGATCACCCTGTGGCGGTTCACCTGGTGGGGCAGGAGAACACCACAGCCGACGCCCTCAGTAGGGACACCACTTCTCACCACGAGTGGTCCCTGTCCGACGAGGCCTTCTGGATGCTTCGGGACCGATGGGGCGAACCGAGCATCGACCTCTTTGCGACCAGCCAGAACGCGAAGTGCCGTCTATTCTGCTCGAGGGCCGGCCACGATCGCCACTCCATCGGCGACGCGTTCTAGTTCCCGTGGGACGAAGGGCTGATCTACGCCTTCCCCTCGTTCCCGCTCCTGGGCCGCATAATCGTGAAGATCATCGCAGACCGGGCAGACGCAATCCTCATGGCACCGTACTGGCCGAGGCAGCACTGGTTCGGACCCCTGATCGAGGCCGCCCGGGGCAGGACTCTCAGGTTTCCCATGGTACTGGACCTGCTGTCCCACTCCAACGGACTGGTGTTGCACCCAGACCTGCCGGTGTTGGCCCTCCATGCCTGGAGGATATTGCCCTAGACTACCTGGCCATCGGGAACGTCTTGACCGCGGCCAGGAAGGAGTCCACGCGAAGGAACTACCACTACAAGTGGCAGCGCTTCGTGGCGTTCGCCGAGGAATGTCGAGAGCCGGTATCACCTGTCACCCTGCGTACCTCCTCCATCTCTGGCAACAGGGCCTGGCCTTCCCATCGCTCAAGGTCTACCTCGCCGCGATTGTGGCATACCAGCCGCCACAATCCCCATCGGCCACGCTGTTCAGGGACGGTACCGTGAAGCAGTTCCTGAAGGGCCTACAGCACCTCTACCTGCCGGTATCGCCGCCGCTACCGCCGTCTTCACTGTCATTGGTGCTGTCCCAGCTGACGAGGCCGCCCTTCGAGCCCATGGCCACGACAGACGACAGGCTGCTCGCGATGAAGACCGCGTTCCTAGTGGCTGTCACCTCTGCCAGGCGGGCAGGAGAGTTGACGGCGCTACGGTGCGATGAACCATACCTGGTCTTCCATCGTGACAAGGTGGTCCTCTGGCCTGACATTTCCTTCCTGCCGAAGGTGGTGTCCAGCTTCCGCCTGAGCCAGGACATCATCCTGCCGGCCTTCTACCCTGACCTGACGACACCTCTGGAGCGGTCCCTCCACTCCCTGGACGTTCGTCAGGCGCTGGCCTTTTACAAAGACAGGACTGCGGCCTACAGACAGACACCCCACCTGTTTGTCTGTTATGGCAGGCGCCGGAGAGGCCACAAGGTATTCACCCAGCGCTTTTCCAAGTGGGTGGTACAGACTATTCACCTGGCGTACGAGCTTGCTAAGAAGCTTCCACCAGACCTGCTTCGGGCCCACTCCACCAGGGCCGTGGCGACATCTGCTGCCCTCCTGCGAGGCGTCGACCTGTTGGAACTCTGCCGTGTGGCGACCTGGTCCCAGCCGTCGACCATCGTGCGCCACTACAGGCTCGACTACCGGTCCAGGAGAGATGCCCGGTTTGGACGTGCTGTGCTGTCTTCTGTGCTCTAGGATCTGGGACCTGACCCACCATCCTACTGGTAAGCTACACAGTCTCCTAATGTATGAGGCACAGAGACCACGAAGAAGAAGAACGGGTTGCTTAGCTGTAACTGTGGTTCTTCGAGTGGTCATCTGTGCCCTCATACATCCCCGCCCTGCCTTCCCCTCTTTTTCAGGTCCCATCTGCTTCGGCGGACCAGAACTGAGGAGAGAACGTTAGTCGGCGGGAGGAGCATGCTCAGCACCGGCGTGGGGGAGGGGTTCCCGCCAAAGCTAACGAGCTCTAGAATTTTCCGAACGCTACCGCGCAGGAGGGAAAGCTCCTAATGTATGAGGGCACAGATGACCACTCGAAGAACCACAGTTACAGGTAAGCAACCTGTTCTTTCTAAGCTCAGTTTCTGGATTAGATAGAATAAACAGATAATCAAAAACAACAAAAGGACAAAGATAGGCTTTTTAGTTTTTTGATGTGAAAAGCACAGGTCTTATTAAGGAGACAAGATGTAGACACAGAAATGCTTTAGTTAGGAACTCTTAGATACATGTTGGCAACTTGTTTCTGGTGATATAACAATATTTTTTTAATGTACAAATAGTATAACTATAACATAATTATAGTATTAGAGTTATAACTATAACTAACATAACCAACTAACATAATTTCTTACATTTTTTTAATAAAAATATTTCTGCCTTAAAATTCTTGATTTTTTTTTGTTATGAAATAACTACCAGTTGTTCATAGAGAGTTTATTCTGTTTTATAGGGATGTAATCTACATGTTACATGTGCTTATATGACAGGACTTCTTTCTACCTTTCTCCTTACTTTAGCCCCTTAAAAATATGGTCTAGGAAGTTTTCCAAACTCTCCAACAGATTTTGAAAATGCGCAAGGAGTTGCAGGGGAGAGGTGGATCTTTCTTTCTCAGCATTGCTGACAGAAGCTGTTTCATCAGTGGAAAAATTTCCTTAGGTTCCCCTCACTGTGAATAAAAGAGCCTCTGTGTTTTGCTACATATGGAGAAGGATTTAGTTTGATTCTTAATACAGGCATACCTCACTTGCACTTCCTAATATACAAACTAAGATGCAAGCCATTTCCACACTACACTGTTATAGTGCTATTATTTCACTTTCAACATGCTAGGGCAGTGGTTCTCAACCTGTGGGTCCCCAGATGTTCGTGGACTTCAGCTCCCAGAAGCCCCAGCCACTATGGTCAATGCTCAGGGCTTCTGGGAGCTGAAGTCCATGAACATCTGTGGACCCACAGGTTGAGAACCACTGTGCTAGGGAATCTTGAAATTTGCAGTTTAGGGAAGGGCCTTTAGAATTCTCAGCCAGAGAGCTCTTTGGCCTCAGTAAACTACAAACCCCAGAATTCCACAGGATGTTGAAAGTAGAATAACAACACTATAATAATATAAAGTGGAAATGGCCACAGTTATATGTCCATATGACTTCTATGAATTTATATTGCTTTCTTTGAGTTAAAAAAAAGCATATGAAAATGCATTTACTAATGAAAATACATTGTTGCTGTTGTGGTTGCTGTGCGCCTTCAGGTTGTTCCTCGGTGAACCTAGAGAGCCAGTGTGGTGTAGTGGTTTGAGCACTGGACTCTGACCCTGGAGACCGGGGCTTGATTCCCCACTCAGTCAGGGAAATTCACTGGGTGGCCATGGGCATGTCACACACACACTGCCCCAGAAAACCCCATGACAGGTTCGCCTTAGGGTCGCCATAACAAAGGGCAGACCTATCACAGGTTTTTCTTGGCCAGATTTATTCAGAGCAGGTTTACTATTGCCTTGCTCTGAGGCTGAGAGAGTAGGATTTGCTGAAGGCCACTCCTTGTGTTTCTGTGGCTGACCAGGCATTCGAAACCTGGTTTTCCAGGGTCCTAGTCTAACACTCAAACTACTACATCGTACTTGCTTTTGAAAATACCTTGAAGATCTATAATTTCATTGGTGATGGAAGTCCCTTCACTGATGTGGATTACAACATCTCACACCATCATTCTATTCATACTTGTTATGGCCAATTCGTCACCTGGTAGCCAGTCTTCTGATAATAAAACTAGGGAAAGTAGCATGCAAGATTCATGATAATGAGAAATTCCTTGCAAAAAGTGTACATACTGGGCAAAACTGCATACTAATATGAACATACTGGAAGTCACATGTGCAAAAATATACATGGATATCTGTGGGGATATTTTTAAAAAGACACAAACCGATGCAAGACTGGGACAAAATGGATGAAAGCCTGGACAAATGAGGAACTGATAGTGAACCACAGTCTTCCATCCTTACTCCTGGTCTAGTTAGATATGTTTCTGAAAACCAAGTTTGTATCAGAGGAAATGGTCAGTTCCAAAGAGTACATAGATGTTTTCAGAAAAGCTTTTATTGTCTAATTATCCTCCTTCATTCACAGAATTTGATGGAGTCTAGATGTTCATTGTCTTGCATTTGCAACCATCTTGTGTTTTATAGTTTTCTCTTTTTTTCTTTTTTTTTCTTTTTTGTATTAACAAAATTGAATGAGGAGGGGGAAACAGAATAGGTACACTATATCTTTTTGGCAGCTATCTGTCTGGAAGCAGGCCATGAGATAAAGGTCCAATATGCTAGCACAAATAATGTTCTATACACAGACACCAAGTACTATGCATAACAGTACTAGTTATGATTTTAGCATTTTCACTAACTTGTATTCCTAAATGTGATACAGAAATGAGGTTTGGTACATGTGACCTTTCATGTTTAATTAAGGACTTTCTCTGTAGGAAATGAAAAGTGGTATGTCAAACAAGCTGTAGGAACCGTATCAAGGCTCACTACAAGTTATCTGTGAGGTCATAATTCCATTCTTTATTGTAACTCCTTTTTTTTAAAGCTGATAAAAGTCTTTTGCCTGAGTTCATAATTATTCCTTACAGAGCTTGGAAATAATTTGTTAAAATTAATTCATTAACTTTTTCACAGTGTTTTTAAACATTACTAAAACTGTTCAGTGACAGTGATGTTAGTATGCTGAGTAACAACAAAATGCCCAGATTCCTGTTATTAGGAAACCAAATATAGGTTATAGCCAAAAGAAAAATAAATTATAAACAATCAAAAAGCTAAAATCACAAATTTCCTTCATTGCAAATCTAGATAAATTAACCAGGACTGATTTAACTGAACTAGGCAGCGAGTATGTAACTGATGTATATAATTTTGTGTATAAAGTAGGATCTAAACATCTTACCAGTTAATTATTTTAAAGGTAATTGAGATTCAAGATGAAGTTGGACACTGTTTATAATTTTTATCTGAGTTTTTTTAAATTAAAAATGATGGATTATTAATGCAATATTAACAATTAACTAATTAATGAACTGAATTTAATACTCGCTAAAACAACTAATCATAACATACTATTTTCAGAATTAGTAACAATGAGCTAGCTTTCACGTTAACATTTCCAAGCTCTGGATCCTCCTTAATTCTGTACATCAGCATAGTGACTGGAATTGCATGTTAGTTGGAGGCTGAAAGAATTGTATACACTGTTGTCTGGACTGCAATTTGCTCAAGAATTGTATTACTTGTGTTTTCAGTTAGTTGTTCATACTAATGTACAGTAACTACCTTTTCCACATATTAGCTATTCACTTGTTTGTGTGTCTGGGATTCAGCTACTTTTTAAAAAATATTATCTGCTTGCGTTTAGGAATATAAGGGGTTGGGTGCAATTCATTTGAAGTCTTGCCTAACCATTTTATACTAACCTACAGAAAAGAATGGTGAATGGGAGATGTGCAAGAACTTTGAATAGGGTGTGGTAGTGCCTAGATTTTTCACTGTAAGTTTCAACATACCAGGTATATGTCTTGCTATATCTGCTTATATAAAGCTTCCTTAAACAGTAGGCAGCTGCTAACAAAATTTCCCAGATTTAAAATTCCACTCGTTTGAAATCAGTCGTTCCCCCAAATTTGTCAATGAAGCAGTAAAAGGCAAGTCAAGTTATGAACTGCACCCAAAGTACAAAAGGTGCATTTACAAAAAATAATAAATATATAAACAATAAAAAAGCCAAAGCATATTTATTATATATTCAGATCCAAGGTATGGAAGATTCCACCTCCTCCTTTTTGCAGAGAGAGAACCTGAGTAACTTTCAGAAGTCTCAAGGTGAGAAATTTTTCCTGGTACACACTATAGAAAATATCTTTGTGTCGTTGTATGTTGGTGTATGTTTATGTATGTGCAATGCAAGAGGACCGTGTAAGAATGCCTTAAACAGGAATTACTGCCAAGGCATCTTGATACAGGATCTGTTGTTTGGTAACTGTCAGTTTGCATCTTTCTCTCAGTTAACACTTGTACTCCTTGCTTACATGTAGATCATGTGATAAACTTGAGTAACTCACATTGCAGTCAGCTTCTACGCTACTTATTTCTAAGAGAAACAATGCATTTTTCTTCATCCATCCTGTTGTTTCAAGAGCTGCATTTGAACACATATATGAATATGCAACCATTCTTTCACATACTGTACATACACATAAACTTTAAAACAATTTCAATATACTCCCAGTTGTGAGCACTTTTCAGCAAGTATATACAGCAGCTGTACCAAAATATAACATACCTAATATAGCAGTATTGGTCATACTTTGGGAGACTGATTATATTTTTTCTATCATCATAATCACTCAAAGCAGTTTACAGCATTTGAAACAAACAGTTTAAAAATTCACAACATATATAGCCTGAAGCTCTGTGAAACCTTTGAAAATTCATATGACAAAAACCATACCAGGATACAAATAGTGAATAAACCATATACCTTGACATCTGTTATAAAGTAGAGAAAGATAGCATTGTAGAACTAAAACATTAATTATAATTTTATGGCACAAATTTTATATTTAGAATGGAAAAATTATGTTTGGAGTTGTATATCTATTTAACCACTGATCATCTTCTTTGACAAAGCAGAGCAAGGAAACTATACAATCTCCTTTCTGAAAGATCGTTAAGAGTGACCTGGACCATGCTTTTCAGGATCTTTTGAAGAATCTTAAGGGCTAAGCCTCTAACCATTTAATGCTAATATTACCATACTTGGAATGTATAGAACCTATAACATATAGATTTTCTGACTGCAGAGTGTTTTAGAGACATTTTAGATACCTGTCATTTAATCTTCATTTGTGTCTTCCACTAAATGTCTGCTGTTTAGAGCTTCCCTCGGATAAACAGACTGTTCCTGTGTTTGAATATGAGATGAAGATTAAGGATCCCCAGCCCATCCTCCTAACAACGATTTCACCATCACAACGACAGAGTCTTACAACATCACCTGTCAAACAGCATCTACCTCCTTTTCATGGGCTGCTCAGTGGAGAACTTCACATGAAACAGAATGCAGGTATGGTACAACTGAGTATGCTAAAGAGACTGACAAATTTTGCTGAGGCGTTTAGGGCTTGAATGAATGATCTTAAAAAGAGGACAGAATTCCATATTCTCTGTAACTGAAATGTCTCTGAATCACTGGATTGATACCATAGATATGTAACTACAGAATCCTTCCCCTTATGGTTTCTCATCATCTTGACTCTTCCCAAAAGATGTATGGAAAAATCTCTCATTACTAGTTTAAGTAATTAGAGAGTAAACCAGAAATACATTATTGCTATTTTTAAATGAGCATTTAGGGCTGGCACTGATTTTTGATTTTATTTCTCTGCAGGTATTCCATCATCTTCCCTGGACTCAAACGACACAGGTATTTTCAGGACCTTCAGATCATCATGACAGTTTAGTGAAAAGGCATTAAGGTGTAACCCTTAGGCTAAAGACCCTTTCAGTGATTCACTTACCACAATATACTTACATGGAAGTAATATTTATGCCTTTTAAGATGGGGCTTTGGCCAAATAACATATGATGTGGTAGATGAGATTAACGGTGCTTCCAGGTAGGTTTTTGTTGTGCATTCATTCTGCTTCCTTTGTGGAATTTTCAAGGAGATACAGAAACCATTGTCTTCCATTTGCATCCCTCCTGTGTTGTCACGAAAAGCTGTTTAGAAGGGACAGATGGAGTAAATGTACCATTTGACTAGTAGCATTACGAGCCATCTGACTTGAAGCATCTCTAATTTCTTGACATTTTATTTTATTTTTTTAATTTTATTAAATTTATTGCTTAAAAAATTATGAAGGTACAGAAGAGACAAAATCCATAGAATCATAGAGTTGGAAGAGACCCCAGGGGCCATCCAGTCCAACCCCCTGCTATGCAGGAACACCCATCAAAGCATTCCCAACAGATGGCCATCCCGCCTCTGCTTGAAAACCTCCAAAGAAGGAGACTCCACCACATCTGAGGCAGCATATTCCACTGCCAGACAGCTCTGACCGTCAGGAAGTTCTTCCTGAGGTTCAGGTGGAATCTCTTTTCCTGCAGCTTGAATCCATTGCTCCTTGTCCTAGTCTCTGGAGCAGTGGAAAACAAGCCACTCCCTCCTCAACATGACATCCCTTCAAATATTTAAACGTGGCTATCATGTCCCCTCTTAACCTTCTCTTCTTCAGACTAAACCTACCCAGTTCCCTAAGCTGTTCCTCATAGGGCATGGCTTCCAGACTCTTCACCATTTTGGTCACCCTCTTCTGGACAAGTTCCAGCTTGTCAATATCCTTCTTGAATTGAGGTGCCCAGAACTGGACACCATACTCCTATTGATGCAACCAAGAATTGTTGGCTTTCTTGGCTGCTGCATCACGCTGCTGACTCATGTTCAATTTATAAAAAACAATTATATATCAATAGACATATATCTCAAAACAAAGTAACATATATCTCTCTACTACATTTTAACTCTTGTATAGTTCCCTTAACTTATAATTTTACACTCTATTAATTATATATCACCACAAATGATATTATGTAGTCTTACGTCCTATCCAGTCCTGTAAATTCTTTCCCCTTCCTCCTCCACCCCCCATTTCCCTCCCACTCCTTCCACCTCAAGAAATGAGTGATTATCTGTCTAGTCATTACCTTCTTAATAAAATTTATATTTTATCCTTGTATGCCTGTTATTTTCCTATCTTGGTTTATCTTTCTTCAAGGCTTTCAATTGTATATATTTTCATATATTAATACATATATCTTAATCATATAATAATACTTCTCATCCAGATGTTACTAATATGTTAACTTATTCCATTCCGTAATTCCATCCATTAACCACAACCTTCTAATTAGTCGAAATTTTCCATATATAAAGTTGCCTTTTTACCCCCATAAGATTCCCATAGAGGATATACCATATTCCATGCATTTTAAAATAGATTCACAGACCTATCCATCATAGAAATCATTATTTTATCTAGTTCTGCCATTTCATACAATTTGCTTACCCAGTCCTCTATTTTAGGAGTCTATAGTTGCTTCCACGTTTGTGCATAATTTATCCTCGCAGCTGTAATCATTTACAGTAATATCCTTTTTTAAGTTTGGTTCAGTTGAGTCAAGGAATCTATCATGTTTAGCAAATACAGCTCTGGAGACAGAAGGAATTTAATCTTAAATGTCTCAGAGACTGTATCATGGATCTTTTTCCAGAATTTTTTTGCCTGTTCACAGTTCTACCATACATGGAAGAAGGTTCCCTTTTCTTTACATTTCCAGCAGGCATCTTTTCCTTCACCCATCATCTCTGTTAATTGAGATGGAGCCAAATACCATCTATGAAACATTTTATAATAATTCTCGCTTAAACTAGCTGGTTTCATCAGAATCCATGACCTTTTCCACACAGTGTAAATAAAATGGGGCAGTGCGAGCTCTGACGGACATCGCCCACACGTTCGAGTGTGCTAGCTCGTACATAATTGGCAAGCTCCACACTTTAATCCACCCGGTTAAGTCACTAACAGTCAGTGCGTGGGCTTTTTGAAAAACGGGGAAAAGGTGGTTTTTTTCCCCTCATACCGTGCTGATTCATGCATGATGTAATCGGAGGGCGGGCTGTGGGCATGGAGAGCTTCAGCGGTTGGAACGCGCCGCGAGAAGCCTCCAAGCAGCGGCACAGAAAAGCTTAAATCCTCCGCAGCATTACCAATAAAAGGCCAATCGCCGGCGCCTCCTCGCACGGTCTTTAGCCCATAGATGTTCCAGTTCAGCCAGCACAACTCCAAGAAGCCAGAATACAGCTAAAATGGACCATTCAACTTCAGGAAACACCTCTTCATCACTCACAGGGAAAGATAAAAGCAGAAAACGGGCGCGAGAACCCACCAGAGATAGAGAGAAAAACTGCACTCCACCCAGCTATGGTGCGAAAAACCATTCCCCCGAGATAGGGCGTGAAAATAAAAAATCGACACAGTTTATTTTACGGCTAGCAGGAGGAATGGGAGGAGGGAGTCATCGTGGGAGGAACTGCGGGCCATGACGTGAGCACGCACGTCATGACGCACGGGGCCATTTAAAAAAAAAAGAGCTGCCAATCACATCCGCTGCATGAATTCCACGGAACGTGTGGAAATGGCAATAGACCGTTGTACAATATGTCTGCGGTAGCACGGACAAAAAAAAAACAAACACCCGGAAACATTGTAAGCACAAATTCCACGGAACGTGTGGAAAGGGCCCATGTCTGAGTCCATGCTTTCTCCCATTGCTCTAATGTAATTGCGTGACCAGTATTCTGTGCCCATTTTACCTTGCTTTCTGTAACTATATCCTGTTCCATTTCCAGATCAATTAATATCTTATATATTTTCCCCACTTTATGATCTACATCTGGTTTAAATAGTTTATCAAATTGCTTTTCTTCAATTTCAAACCCATCCATCTTCTCGTTCATTTTGTACTTTTCCAATAGTTGCCTTTGTAATAACCAATGTGTAGTAATTTTTCGTTCCTTAAGTTCCTCTATCAGTTTATATTCTGTGGTTCCTTCTTGACAATTCAATATATCTTTATATGTAATCTGTCTTTGCTAGGTACTTCTCTCTTGTGAAAAGCTTCATGAACTGAGACCCATAAGGGAATTTTTAAGTAGAATCTCCTCTTATATTTTAACCAGACTCTTAATAGGGCCCTTCTTATAAAATGATTTGTAAATTCTCTATCTACTTTGGCCTTGTCATACTAATTTCTTGACATTTTAGAAGGGCAATTATTAAATATTATGGAGGGCTATCAGTTTTCTTACATTAAGGGTGCAGGGAAAGATATTTAAAGTCTTCTCTCACCATTTCTCTAATCAGAGTCCTATCCCCTACAACTGATGATCAGCCCAGAAATTCAGTTTTCTGTATTTTTTTTCAATAAAGCAAACAAAATCTGGGTGGGGGCTGGCAGGTGGTATTTAGACTGGGTAAACAATATGGGAGAACCTTCAGATACCTTCAAACTGTATGATTGCCTGCCATAAAAAAACCTGGGTGGGGGGAACACTCCATGAACATTTCAGAGGCTGCCAATCTACAGGGCTGTCTTGGTATAACATCTCCTCTGTGCTGCATTCTCACCTTTTATGCAGGAAGGCTTTAGTGAGAATGAATAGTGATCATACTTAGGTCAAACTATATGGGTCTTTCCACACTACACTGTTATAGTGCTATTATTCCACTTTCATCATCCTCTGGAATTCTGGGGTTTGTAGTGTACTGAGGCCAAAGAGCTCTCTGGCTGAGAATTCTAAAAGCCCCTCCCTAAACTGCAAATCCCAGGATTCTGTAGGAGGTTGAAAGTGGAATAATAGCACTATAACAGTGTAGTGTGGAAAAGCCCTTTGTTACATTAAATGCTTGATCCCATTTAATGTGTCTTGGGTTTTTCTCCTAAATGGCAGGTGTTGGAGCTCTTAGTCAGGATCAAAACTACAGTGTGTGGGGGGGATGAAGTTTGCTTCTGGCTGTACTGAATCCCAGCGAACCCCACCCTCCCACCGTTTTGCATTTCTTTTCCTTTTTTTACCCTACAAAGTATTTTAAGAAGGAAAATAATAAAGAGCTGTATATTGTCATTTGTCTGGTAGCAGATGAAGCCATCCTTCTGGAAGCAGCTTTTGTTCACATTGTAACCTGGGCTAGATCCACTCAAGGCTTCTCCACAAGATTCATATATTATGCAGACTAGCATGAGCCACTGGGGCAAACTACTTTTATCGACTATTAAGTGATGAAGCAGGAGTTTGACAGAAAAGAAAGTTCCCCACTCTATTCACCATGGAGGCCTTCAGTCCATAGAGAGTGCCCTTTGAAGGCAACCACATCCCCAAATACTTGTGCATACCTCCTCACTTTCAGAAGAATCCAGAGGTGTGGCAGGAAGGCAGGGGCTTATGTAGCTTGTTCAGATAACTAGTTCCCTCCTTGTAGAAGCTCTGAGAATGGAGAAGCAGAGAAACCATAGCAAATCCCATTACCTACCCCACTGCCTCTCATGGCTAAGTAGGAAGGGAGGAGGGGAGAATCAACTATTTCCCAAAGGAAGCCTATGCGCTTTATTTCATGGAACGTTTAGATGTTAAATGCAATAGTTTACAGCAGCCTCTCTGCCTTGTTCACTGCATTTTAAGCAAAGTAACTGTTTTAAGCTCATTCCTGACTGTGCCATAACTTCTGGTGAACAATGCAAGTGATCAAGACAATCTGCTCTGGTGACAACTGTCACATCTACGATACCATATATTGATCTCTACTGGCTTTGCAAAATGACTTTGTTTCCTGTTTAGGTCACTGTGGTGGAATCCTGAAGTATCTTCTGTGACTTTAATGCTGCGTCGAAGTCTTTCTTTGAAATCCCAGAGCACTCTTGACAATAACAAACTGTGGCACTTGAGTCAAAGCAGGTCACAGATTCTTCCCCACCGAGAATTCAGGTGGAGACCTCTCCAAATTGACCGTATCCTTCTGAAGACAGAGCAGGAATGTCATGCCAAAGACGGGGCCACCAAGCAAGATGGATTGAAAACATTAATCACTAGAGTGCTGAGATGAGTCCAAACACAGCATTTGTGCTTAAAGAACTGCTTGTCTCCTCCCTTGAAACCACAAGTTTTTAATCATTCACACAAGCAATCGGTCAGTGGAGATGCTGGCACTCTCCTGTTCCAAAGTTATTACAGGAGTTTGGCACAAAGCTGTCTGCATTTTTTTTGAGGAAAGAGAATTTGGAATATTGGAAAAGAGGATGGGGGTTTCTGTTTTTTTTTAATTATTATTATTGTTTCTACAGATTTATAGCTGAGATGAACTGATTTATAACTGAGATAAATGGGCTGGGGGTTTATTTGGTTCTGTTAATATGTTATGATAGAGCTACACATTACAGGGAAAACACAGGCTCTTCACAATTGGGTTTTCCTCCTTAGAGAAATAAAAGGTGGAATAAGAAAGAACTGGCAAGGAAGGAATGATTCACCTGCATGCTGGTAGCTTTTGCTCTGCAAGTGCCCCCTAGCTATTTTTAACCATAACTCCAACCATGATGGGCTCTAAAGACAGCTCAAGTGGCAATAGGCAGTGGATGCAAGGCTTGCAGGACAGACTCTTGTGAATGTGAAAGCATTAAGCAGCCTTTACTCCTGCTGCTTGTCTGATTCTCCTACAAAATGCCACCTCCGTCTCTATGCTCATGCTACTTCAAGAAAAGTGGGTTTGTGAATTGACATCTGCTGAGGTAATGAGTAATTTCTACTTATTTTTTTACTCCAATTAAATATATGTGAACTTTTTCATGATAAAAACTGAATACTTGATCATTTTATTGTTCACAGATGGCTTTGTAAAAGTGGGCACAGTCGTAGCAGAACACGAGTATGTCAGTGCAGTGTTGGAACCACACAAGGAAGAAACTGTAGGCACATACACAGTTTTAGCCCATAAGAAGGTACTATTATTTCTTCTTCGTGGTCTCTGTGCCTCATACATTAGGAGCTTTCACGCCTGCACAGTAGCATTCGGAACATTCTAGAGCTCGTTAGCTTGGCGGGAACCCCTCCCCCACGTCGGTACTGCACATGGTCCTCCCGCCGAGCAACGGTCTCTCCTCAGTTCTTTCTTGTCCGCTGTCGCGAACAGAAGGTTCTGCTTGTTGGCTTGTGCTTTACTTCCTGGATGTTCGTTGGGCCTTGGCCTTTTACAAGGACAGGACTGCGGCCTATAGGCAGACACCACATCTTTTTGTCTGCTATGGCAGGCACCGGAGGGGCCACAGTGTCCACCCAGCGCTTCTCCAAGTGGGTGGTACAGACTATACACCTGGCGTACAAGCTTGCCAAGAAGCCTCCGCCAGACCTTCTTCGGGCTCCACCAGAGCCGTGGCGACATCTGCTGCCCTCCTGCGAGGTGTTGACCTGCCAGAGCTGTGTCATGTGGTGACCTGGTCCCAACCATCGACCTTCGTGCGCCACTACAGACTCGACTGCCGGTCCAGGAGAGATGCTCGATTTGGCCATGCTGTGCTGGCTTCTGTTCTCTAGGGTCTGGGACCTGACCCACCATCCTGCCGGTAAGCTACACAGTCTCCTAATGTATGAGGCACAGAGACCACAAAGAAGAAGAACAGGTTGCTTACCTGTAACTGTGGTCTTCGAGTGGTCATCTGTGCCCTCATACATCCCTGCCCTGCCTTCCCCTCTTTTTCAGGTCCCATCTTGTTCGGTGGACCAGAACTGAGGAGAGACCTTTGCTCGGCGGGAGGAGCATGCGCAGTACTGACATGGGGGAGGGGTTCCCGCCAAGCTAACGAGCTCTAGAATCTTCCTAACGCTACCGCGCAGGCGCGAAAGCTCCTAATGTACGAGGGCACAGATGACCACTCAAAGAACCACAGTTACAGGTAAGCAACCTGTTCTTTTGCAACTTTGAAGAGTATTCAGAGTTTGGCCTCCCATTCTGTCTCTCCTCATACGGCATTCTAATTTTCAGTGTATTCATCATTTCTTCTTTTCTTGTCCTAAAATGGGGCTTAATAAAAATAAGATACTGATACGGCAGCTCTATTTATTCCTTATGTTTTCAGTGGTAATAACATAAGCCATCTGTTAAATGCTATTTCACTAAGAATAACGTACAAACTTTCGCTAATTGTTTCAGTGGAAAATCTACTGAAGCCATGGTTTGAGCTCAGAAATCACTTGAAAACTTTTATACCTAAATGAACTGATCATGTGCCACAACCAGATTCTGACAATGTTTCAGGAATTACCATTCCCATCAGTTTCCGCTGAGACCTTATTAGTGTTCAGGAGTTATAGTCAAAGTATTAAAAGTGCTTTAGCAATGTTATACTACTTAAGCACTGGGATCATTTTCTTTTATTGCTAGCACTCCCCTTTCCCTCACTGGATCTCTATTGAATCTGCTGTTCTGGAAGCAGTTGGGAAATACTAGTTCTTCTTCGTGGTCTCTGTGCCTCACACACTAGGAGCTTTCGCGCATGTGCGGTACCATTCAGAAAATTCTAGAGCTTAGTAGCTTGGCGGGAACCCCTCCCCCCATGGCTCCACTGAGCATGCTCAGCCCGCCGAGCAACAGTCGCTCCTCAGTTCTTTCTCGTCTACCGTTGCGTACCGAAGTTCTGAGGTTAGCTGCGTTTTTTCCTTGGCTTTCCTGCAAGTCTCTTTCTGGTTTTGACTTTGGATTTCGGATTTTGGACTTCTCTTGGATTATGGACTGGTTTTTGGTGCTTTTGGTGCTTTTTGTTCCTCTTTTCTGGGACTTCTAATCCACGACTTGCCAAAAAAAAACCCCCTCGTCTTTGCCTTCGACTCGTCTCCTTTCTCTTCTTCTCCGGACTTCTATGTCAACTTTCTTTAAACCTTGTAGAAAGTGTGGTCGTAAGGCCGCTTGTTCGGACAGGCATAGCGAGTGCCTCCTCTGTTTGGGTGAGGCCCACAACATCAAGGCCTGCCCAATTTGCAAGGAGTTCACATCACAGACCTTAAGGAACCAGCTGGCACGCTTCAGATCTTTTTGCTGGGAGCAGTCTTTGTCACCGCAAGACCCAACTCCGGCGAAAATGTCCAAGAGCCGACCTGCGACCGTACTTCCTCTGGATTCGGCGGCCGCCGATCCCACTCCGACAGTATCGGGCTCGGTACCGTCGCATAGGGCTCCTTCTTCTGCCCTACCGAGGATTCCAAAGATTTCATCGGCCTCATTGTCTTCAGCTCCGAGGGAGGCCCCTGTGGGCTCACAGGGCACCAAGTCCAAGACGCTTACAGCAGCCCAGCATAAGCGTCCCACGCTCTCAGAGCTGGAGAAGGAGAAGAAGAGGAAGAAGGAGAAGCACAGGTCTCTGGCTAGACTGGCTCCTCCTACTCTTCCTCCTATTCAACACCTCGACAAACCAGGAGACGATTTGGGGCCCCAGGAGGTTCTCGAGGTATCTGATGGTGTCGAAGCCGCTGGCTCGCCGATGCACCAAGATCCACCGGTGCTTACAGCTGCAGTCCCTCTGTCTGGATGCCCTGAAATGGCGGCCCACACGGAGGCTGTTCCGGCAGCTCCCCCGACCTCACACCAACATCGAGGTTCTGAGGGTAGAAGCACCTTCCCGATGCCGGAACGTAGGGTCAGGGAGCCTTCCCCCCATCATCGGGAAGCTTACCCTGAGAGGAGAGAACCCTACCTGGAACAGGACGACTACTCTGAGTGCCGTGTCCGACAATCTTCCCCACATTACCGGGAAGCATCCCTTGGATGGTCGGTGCCCTCCCGTGATTCGCCATACTCCTCTGCATTTCACGTCATGAGGCAAGGCCAGGAGCAACCTTGGAGGGAGTACCCGGGATCATTCTGGTCCTACTCGCCTTCATATCAGGACCAATATCATCCCGATGTGAGGCAATGGTCACCGTACTGTCGCTCCTGCTCACCATCGCGGGCAGCCTACCGTTCCCGACGGGAGCACTCGCCATCACGCTCCCCTCACAGATCGCCTCCACATCGTCGATCTCGTGAGCATACTCCCCACTACTGGGCCATCTCACCACTACCGCGGGTCACCGCTACAGTGTCCCGTCCAGTGTCAGAGCCTGCTCCAGTCCAGGTCACTACTGTGGCTGTCACCATCACGCAGGCGATCAGACAACCGGTGCCCTCGATACTTCTTTCTGAGAGGGCTGCCTCGCCTAAGACGACCGCTGGGAGGCATAGTACTATCGCCACTCCGACGGTTACCCTGTCGGTACTGTCTCAATGTGCGCCCACTCGAGGATCACCGGAGAGGTCGCCGGACGGATCCTCCATGGCTTCCTCCCAGGACAGCTACGAATCAGACTCTGAGTCTAAGGAGTCGACACCGGAGTCCCACGAATCTCTGCCCGTGGCCTTCGGGGACCCAGCACCAGAGTCGGCGCCCGAGGACGTCAAGCAGTTCTTGGACATCCTCCTCCGAATGTCAGCAGCTCTAGGCCTCAAGGTGGTGGAACCGGCTCCGGCGGTGCAGGGCCCCGTCTTTCACTACGTGGACACCCGACCACCCTCAATGGCTCCACTCCCGTTTTTGCCTGCCTTGATGGAGGCCCTTAAACACCCTTGGGCCCAGCCAGCTTCTGCCCAGCCGATACCACACCGGCTTGAACACCTATATCGGACCCAGAGAAAGGATGCTGAGTTCTTGTTTAACCATCCTTTGCCGAACTCTGTGGTCGTTGAGTCCACCCAGACCAAGGGAGGGTCTAGGGCACACATGACTCCGTCCGACAGGGAAGGACGCTGACTCGACACCTTCGGGGGAGGTTCTACTCTGCCTCTTCTCTGATAGCCAGAGTGTCAAACAGCCAAGCCTGCTTAGCAGCGTACTTATGGAACCTGTTGGACAAGTTTTCCCGCTCTTGTCCACTGTTCCTGAGGAGAGCAGGGCGAGTGCCCACCAGTTTTACAACGAAGCCGTGGCACTTGCAAACCAACAGATCCTCTCCTTGAGGCACTCCGTCGAGGTCACTGCTCGCATCATGGTGGGTTCCGTAGCCTTGTGCCAATACACTTGGCTACGGTCCTCTGGCCTTCAGGAAGACATGCGGAAATGCATTGAGGATCTTCCCTTTGATGGCAAGGGACTCTTCAATGCGTCTACTGATGAGGCCATGGACTACATCGTCAAGGCCCGGCTAACGGCTAAGAAGATGGGGATCTGTCAGCCTCAACAGTCCCACCGCAGATTCGGCTCTTGACCTGCTTGGTGTCGGTCATCATCGTCAAGCTTCCAGCTGCGTTCACCTCGGTCAGCACCGTCGAGGACTTCCACTGCGTCCTCCTCGCGACGACCTCCACCGAGCCGCCAGACGTCCTCCAAAAAGTCGTCATCTGGGACCAAGTCCCATTTTTGATGGGCTGTGCAGGACACCACAGCCAACTTTCCACCTACCATCGTCTCTGACGGACCATCCCACTCTGGCCAAACACCTCGCCTCATGGCGTTCAATCACTACGGACTCTTGGGTGCTCACTATCGTCCGTCTTGGTTATGCCATCAAGTTTTCAAGTATTCCACCGCAAGGCGTTTTCTGTTCCACCCAGGCCAGTCCGGCTCTGCTGGAAGAGATCCAGTCCCTCCTGCAGAAGGGAGCGATCGATGAGGTCCCACCCTCGGCCATTACCACTGGCTTCTACTCCCAGTACTTTACCGTACCGAAGTCGGACGGGACCCTGCGACCCATTCTGGATCTCCGAGAGGTGAACGAATACATCTGTCCCAGGAGGTTTAAGATGGTCACGCTGTCGACGATCCTCCCTTTTCTTCGTCGGGGAGACTGGTTCGCATCCATCGATCTGCGGGATGCCTATTTTCACATCTCCAACCATCTGCAGCACAGAAGATACCTTCGGTTCGTGATCGACGGCACCTCCTACCAGTACCGGGTACTGCCGTTCGGCCTCTCCACAGCACCAAGGGTCTTCACGAAGTGCATGGCCCCAGTGGTCTCTTATCTACGGACGAAGGGCATCACCGTCTTTCCGTATCTGGACGATTGGCTGTTGGTTGCATCCTGCAAGAACAAACTCTACTCAGACATTCATCAGACCTTATCACTTCTGACCCGCCTGGGTCTTCCGGTCAATCCAAATAAGTCCCACCTCGAGCCGGCGAGAGTGCTCGACTTCATTGGAGTGACCCTGAACTCGGTCTTCGTCAGAGCTTACCTGCCCCTGGAGCAAGCCCGTACCCTCCGCTGGGCCGCGGCTGCTGCCCTCGACACCCTGATGATATCGGCGAGGAGGATACAGCAGCTTCTTGGATACATGGCGTCCACCACGGCCATCACGTATCTGTTGAGACTGCGGGTGTGCCCGCTCCAACACTGGTTCGTCAGAGCCTTCAACCCGCTCCGAGATGACCAGGGGCTGAGGCTCCAACTACCGACGCAGGTACAGCATTCCCTGCTGTGGTGTCTTTTATACCGCCATCTCCTGTCTGGGATGCCCTTCTGACAACCGACTCCTCGGCTCACGGTCATGACGGATGCCTCCCTTTTCGGGTAGGGAGCGCATTGCGACGACCTCAGAGTCCAGGGACGCTGGACTGGCGACGAGACCGAGCTCCACATCAACGCCCTCAAGCTCCCAGCCATCGGGAAGGCTCTGAGGGTGTTCCACAACCTGATCGCGGGACAGACGGTACTCATACTGATGGACAACACGGCGGCCGTCTGTTACGTCAACAGACGGGGGGGACCCACTCCAGCATGCATCTCACCATCGCCCTCCAACTATGGGAATGGTGCATGTCGCTTCGAGTCCATCCGATTGCCATCCACCTAGCTGGACAGGACAACACCACGGCGGACGCCCTGAGCAGGGACACCTCAGCCCACCACGAGTAGTCCCTCTCAGACGAGGCGTTCCGTCTGATATGGCACCGCTGGGGCGAGCCCATGATCGACCTCTTCGCCACTGTGTCGAACATGAAGTGTCGCCGATGCCGGGGCCCGAGCTCTCTCGGCAACGCCTTCCAGTTCCAGTGGACCGAAGGGCTCCTCTACACCTTCCCGCCATTTCCGGTCCTGGGCCGAGTGGTCTCCAAGATCCTGGCGGACCGAGCCGACGTCATCCTGATCGCCCCGTACTGGCCGAGGCAGCACTGGTTCGCACCCCTGCTCGAGGCCGCTCGGGGTTGACTTCTCAGGCTCCCGACAGCACCCAACCTGCTGTCCCACTCGGACGGTCGCGTTCTCCAGCCCGACCTGCTGCTCCTGGCCCTGCACACGTGGAGGATAACGCCTTAGACGACCCCGGCATCCAGGACATCCTGACCACGGCCAGGAAGGGATCGACCCGCCGCAACTATGCCTACAAGTGGCGGCGGTTTGTGACCTTCACGGAGGAGCAAAGTGAGACAGTATCGCCAGTCGGCCTCGGTACCGTACTCCGCTTCCTCCTTCACCTCAAACAACAAGGACTGTCGTTCCCTTCTCTGAAGGTCTCCCTCTCCGCCATCGTGGCCTACCAACCTCGAGGCTCCCCATCGGCAGTGCTCTTCCGGGATGCCCACCATGAAGCAATTCATGAAGGGTCTTCAACATCTCTACCTGCCGGTATCACCGCCGCTGCCTCCCTGGTCGCTGTCCCTGATGCTTCCCCAGCTCATGCGACCACCATTCGAGCCTATGGCCACTACTGATGACAGGCTCCTTGCCCTGAAGACGGCATTCCTGGTAGCTGTCATCTCTGCCAGGCAGGCCAGTGAGCTAACAGCTCGTCGAGTTGAAGAGCTGTTCCTGGTATTTCATCGGGACAAGGTAGTCCTTCGCCTGGACATTTCTTTCTTGCCAAAGGTGGTGTCCCATTTCCACCTTAATCAGGACATCATCCTACCTACCTTTCACCCAAACCCGACAACGCCTCTGGAGCGCTCCCTCCGCTCTCTGGATGTTCGTTGGGCCCTGGCCTTTTACACACAGCAGACTGCAACCTACAGACAGACTCCACACCTGTTCGCCAAGTGGGTGGCCCAGACGATTCTATTTGCTTATGAAATGGCCAAGCAGCCTCCACCTAACTTGCTTCGGCCACTCTACCAGAGTTGTGGCATCTTCGGCAGCCCTTCTGAGGGGTGTGGACCTGCAGGAACTTTGTCGAGTGGCGACCTGGTCCAGGCCATTGACCTTCGTCTGCCACTGTCGACTGGACTGCCGGTCCTGGAGAGATGCCCGGTTTGGACGAGCGGTGCTGGCCTCCATACTTTAGGACCTGACCCACTGTCCTTATGGTAAGCTACAAAATCTCCTAGTGTGTGAGGCACAGAGACCACGAAGAAGAAGAACAGGTTGCTTACCTGTAACTGTGGTTCTTCGAGTGGTCATCTGTGCCATCACACACACACACCCAGCCGTCTCCTCACTCTCAGGTCTCCTTTTTTCGGCAGACTTTAGAACTGAGGAGCGACCATTGCCCGGTGGGCTGAGCATGCTCAGCAGAGCCAATGGGAGGAGGGGTTCCTGCCAAGCTATTAAGCTCTAGAATTTTCCGAATGGTACCGCGCATGCGCAAAAGCTTCTAGTGTGTGAGGGCACAGATGACCACTCAAAGAACCACAGTTACAGGTAAGCAACCTGTTCTTTAATTTAAACTGATCTGGAGAGTGGGAATTTAAAAAGTCCTTGTAAGTGCTGGGAGTTCCTGGGGAATATTTCAGAATGGGGAAAATGTCACGTAGCTAGTTAATTCGCCTCCTCCTCCTCCTCATTATTGAGAAGGGCAGGAAAAAAACCAGGAACTTTTTGGGTTTTTCCCCCCCAGTCTTTCCAAATGGGCCCTTATTTTCAATTCATACGATATCACCAGCCCCACAATTTCTGCCTCTTTTCAGACTGGACTAAATCCAAGATTTAAGAAATACCATATTAAATAACATGTCTGAACTTCAACTGCAAAACAATAGCTATCAGCTATTCACATAATAGGAAAATATTGTCTGTAATAGCAACATGAAGGGAATAGAAGACCTTTGGGCCATATCCACCTACATTCCCACAAGTAGCCAAAGCACTTAATTGAATTCATTTCCCCTAAATAACACCTTTTTTCAGGTACCAAAACAAAATGAGTTTTTGCAAGTACCTAAACATATGAATAGCTGTTATGAAAAAAGTTAATGAAATCCAGAAACAAATGAAACATGACTGATGACTTCCCTCAGCCTTTTAAAGTAAAGATCACTAACAATATAGAAATCAGTAGTCCAATAATCAAGAGGTCATAGCACTTGCACAGATACTAATTCATAAAGGATGAGAATCCTTTGTTTACAACAGTCAAATGAACAGTACACAAGGGACTTTTTTTAAAGTATGGATAATTAACATTATTGATAGTCAACAAGTTTTTACATAATGGAGATAAAGCAATGTACTTTGTCCACCTTCACATTACTAGTAACAGGCATTCTCTTCAAACAATATGGTAATATAAATTAGAACAACATTCTTGATTAATAAAATATTTCTGAAATCACACATGATTTGGCCTTACAGCTATAACCCTGTTTATCTGGAAGTAAATCTCACTGAATCCGTTTCCAAGACATGTACAGGACTTCACTGTAAATCATTTGTTACAACATGTTCACTAGGAAACATATTCAGGGATATGTTGGCCATGCATGCAGCAAAATACAACAAAATCCAAAATCCGTGAAAGAGTGACACCTTTATTGGTCAATGGAAATGCACAAAATACATCATGTAAGCTTTTGTAACTTCACTGGGTTCTTCATCAGGCAAAAGATGTTTAAAAATCATACAGGGGGAGAAAACTGACAATGTTAAGAGTCACAAGCCTACAAATTTTGCATTAGATGTTGTTTCTGTTCTAGTTTAATTGGTTTGGAGGGATTTCAGCACAGGTACAGGCCACTCTCTTTCTTGAGCATGTGGCTACTGAGACAAAGAGCAGTGAAATTTAAACTCCATTAGCAGCAATAAAGTGACTTTTCTGGGGATCCAGGTTATCTCTCCTTTGGGAAGCCACAGCTCCCTTAACCCCTCATGGCTAGGAAGGAGTGTGGCCTCTGCCATCAAGATCCATCTAAACCAAATGAAGTACAACAGAAACAACATCTGATACAAAATGTAGGCCTGTGACTCTAACATCAGCATTTTTTTGTATGATTTTTAAACATTTTTTGCTTTTTGAAGAAGCTCATGGAGCTTCAAAATTTTGCATGATGTATTTTGTGCATTTTAGTTGGCCAATAAAGGTACGTCTCCTTTGTGGATTTTGTTGCAAGACGCTTACCAGAATGCAAAGACGTCCAGCGTAAAGTGAAATAAAATTAGAACTTCAACACAACAGTAGCAGGTCTGTTAGATTAGGGTGGCTGAAATTTCCACTGAAAGTGTAATCCTGTAGTTAAGGAGACCCCGGTTTCGGTAAACTAAGTAAGCCACACTCTTGGGGCCTGTCTGCACTGCACTGCACTGTTCTAGTGCTATTATTCCACTTTCAAAATGTGGAATCCTGGGGCTTACAGTTTAGGGAGGGGCCTTTAGAAGCCTCAGCCGGAGAGCTCTTTGGCCTCAGTAAACTACAAGCCCCAGAATCCCAGAGGAGGCTGAAAGGGGAATAACAGCACTGTGACAGCATGGGGCGGAAAGGGTCTTAGTCAGTGTGCGGGCATTACAGCCCTGTAAGCTGTGTGTGTGTGCCCAAGGAGGTGGGATAGCTGTTCCCCATTAACATTAAAATTAAGAATGACAGCAACAGGCAACCATGACTGAAAACAAAGCAGGGATAGCTCCCCGCACTCGCAACTACTACGCGGAAGATCCCACCGCCCTCTGCCCCCCCAGGCTCGCTCTCAACCGTCCAGCGTTTGTCGGTGATCTCACTGCTCCTTCTCGCGAGAACTGGCCTTTCGGCCGCGATACGGTCCCCAGTCGAGCTTTGTTCGTGTCTCCGAGGTTTCGGAGCCGTGGACCCCACGATGTGAAAGCGTGTTCTTGATTGGCTGCCAGACACTTAGGTCGGGAGAACGAAACCATAAAGCGTCAAGGTTCATTTCCGCAGTAGACACAGGGCTACTATCCCACTTTCAACTTCGCATGGAATCCTGGAGTTTGCAGTTTAGGGAGGGGCAGGATTCCATGGGACGTTGAAAGTGGAATAGTAGCATGATAACGGTCTAGTGCGGAAATGGCCAAAGTGTAGTAAGGTACCAAGGGTTGCAAAAGCAAAACTACGGACGAAGGCGTATGATAGTGGGGGGAGGGGAGTCATGCACGTCCTCATGGTTCTTACTCCCGTTCTAAAACGAGCTCCCAAACAGATCTGCGAAAATACGAAGCGACCACACCGAGCCCTTTAAGAGTCACTAGTCATGTGCAATGATGCTTCGACTTCTTTTTTAAATGCAAACATGAACTTTCAGGGCTAAGGTATTTAATATTCATATTTTCACAACGAAGAATGCAACCCTCTTGGCTTTTATCACTGTTTCTGGATCCAGCAAGCCTTGGGGCTACTCAGGGCGGAACAGAATACCCCACTCTGCAGCCCTTTTCTCTCGTTGTGATATAACATTGCCCGTACGCTTTGAGACAAAACACCCGGGACCTCGGAAAGATCAACTGAAGCACCAGCCCAGCCCAGCCCAGCCCAGCCCAGCCCAGCCCATTTGGACCCTTCCCTTCCTCACGGACCACACCCGTTCAGTACCTAAGACCCCCGAGACGAAAAACAACGGATGACAAGACTCAAATTGTCACTCCCAGTTTCCTTTTATAAGTCTATTCGTTTATTGTTTATTAAGAGAAACTGTGTACGAGACTTTGTATACTTAACAAAATTTAATAACAAGAAAGACCTCGGTGCAACAGAGCGCCTCCATGACCTTATCATCGAACCATCCCGCTCTCTTATTTTTGTACCATCCTTGCCTGACGAGCGGACCTGACGGGCCTCGAAAACTTGCACAGACTGTGGAACTGGCCGTGTAGCTCCTACATTTATGACGTTCTACGCTTTTGTGGCGGCCGTCCGCGAAGGCCTATCTTGTCACAACACACCGGTCGGCCCGAGGTCCCGCTTTCTGACCACGGGGCGCGAGGGAGGGCCCAACGGGGCCGCCCGGGCTCCCTGCCACGGCCCCTCCCGCGGCCCAAACCTCCGCTGGAACTGGCGGAGACAAGGAAGCCTTCGGAACCGGAAGCCGGTGGGCGGGAGGAGGCGGGCGGCCCTGGGGCCCCGCCCGCTTGGCTTCCCGCGGGTCACGTGGGGGCGGCGGCGGCGGCGGCGGCCTGGTCCTCCCGCCCCCTGCTTTCCGTTCCCTTCCCTTCCCTTCCCTTCCCTTCCCTTCCCCACCCCCTGGCGGAGCCCGGCGCGGCTGCAGCATGGCGGACGCGGCCTCTCAGGTCCTGCTGGGCTCCGGCCTCACCGTGCTCTCGCAGCCGCTCATGTACGTGAAGGTGCTAGTGCAGGTGAGGCCTTTCGTCCCGGAAGGGTTCTTTCTTTCCCGCCCCCTTCCTTGGCCGAGGGCTTGAGAGGGACGCCGGTGGCGTTGGGCATCAAAGAAGGGCGAAGCCCAGGCGGCAGCTCCGCCGCTCCTCCTCCCTTTCCTTCACCCATCTTAAAAAAAATAAAAACTATCTCAGGTTAAAACTCCCCCCCCGCGCGCCCAAATTTGCCGTCAGGGTGGCAACCCCTCCCTTCTCCCGCTGCCCTCGGGCTTCCTTTTCCATTCAGGGGCAGCCCCTTGCCCGCTGGTCGCTCTCCCGCCGAGGCGCGTTGTCTCCGCCGCCGATATAAAAGCGGGCCGCGCTTCCTGGACTTCCCTGTCCCTCTCGCGTGCAGGCAGTCGCCATAAACTGGCGTTCAACGCCTCCGGCAGCGCTCAGTTTCACTGCCTGGAAGCACCGGGGCGGGTGCGTGTGCGGGGCGGGGTGGGGGGGGTGCCGCCGCGGCCAGTTCCTTTTCAGAGTTTCACTTTCCCTTAAGAAAGTGGCCTTCCGTGGGACGGGGCGGGAGGACTTCCCCAGTGGGAGAGTTCAGTCCAGTTACGGCGGAGGACCGGGCAAGCGTCCTTGGGTCCTTTGCAGAGATCCCCCTTGTTGTAAGAAGAATGTTTCCTCTGGGGTTTTGCCCCGGTCAGGCACTCTGCCAGCTGCTTATCACACTCGCATGCCATCCTTCCACAGAGGCTTGTAGACCGACATTCAGTCTCTGAACTTTTGCACAAGAGTTTGTAGCGCTTCCACTTCACTCTGTTGTGACATTTCAGAGAGACCCTGGCATGGCGGTAACAACAGTCGTGCAAAAAACAGCATTGATCCACTGTATCCAGAGGGCTTCCTGAGCCACCTGTTCCACAGTAGCAGCCATACCTGTTGAGTGCCAGTAGTGGGATTTTCAGACGGTGCCGATAACACCACAGAGTCAAAACTAACTCCAGAACGCTGCGTTTGTCTCGTTTGCTGCCTTCACTGTTTCCACATTCCTGGGAAAACAACATTGCCAGCGTTAGCCACAGAGCAGCCCTCATTACCGAAATCAGGGTTAACATGAGCCAGTTTCAGATTGGCTCTCCCCACTCAGATGTTCTTGTGAATTTTAACTGTTCTCTGAAGTCCCAGTCAGTTTAAGGCAGAACAGAAATATGTGTGTCTTCCGTTCAGATCAGCCCTTTTCTCTTTTTTTATTGGTAGAGTCTGGGACACTCCCAGTAGTTTCATGCTGAAGCATTTCTTTATTTAGTATCTTTGACTGGATGTTACTTTTGGACACTTGTGGCTTTTTACTTGTATTGTCTTTGGCTGAAAAGCATAGCAGTACAGAAACAACAACTTGTCTGTGCAAGTGTGTAATAGCTGGTACGTTAGTATTCATCTTTTTTTTTTAAGTATTCATCATTTAATTACAAATGCAGTCTTGAGAAGGAATCTATATAAAAGTTCTCAACATGATATTCTGAATTTCCGGATATGGAGGAGTTGTAAGGATATCTGGTTTTTTTACCTCACAACTCTGTTACTACATGTAAGCCACACTGAAGGTTATATTGAAGCTTTGTGGAAGAACAACAGTCTCAAAAATAAATATTACCTACCTCTACTTGTTAAGCTCATTCCCTCTGTGAGGAGTCAAAGCTATGAAAGGTGATACCCAGTGAATCCATAATACTTTAAGTTGAAACCTCTGAACAGCAGATTACTGAGATTGACTGCAAGTTGTAAAATATGGGCATTTGCTAAACATAGTCATTTGGGTGTTTGAAAATTACAGTTTTACATTCCAGTACTGGCATGTAAAACAGAAATGCATACTTTCTCTTCCATTTCATCTTAACCCTGTTAAACAATTGAATATTTACATTAATACAGCTAGAGAATCTTAGAATGATACCTTAGGGCACTGCACACTTTGTAGAGGTTGCTGCACACTGTCTTTTTATTTTAAAGGTGGGATATGAACCCCTCCCTCCAACTCTGGGAAGAAATATTTTTGGACGACAGGTCTATCAACTGCCTGGCCTCTTTGCTTATGGTGAGTGGATAATATACAATCTTTGCAAATGAGCCAGAAAGGGCTGAAAGAAGTACTGGATTGCTGTAGTTAATAGGCTATGCTTGGCAACCCATGCCTTTGAAGGAGATCTGTCATGTGTGGAGAACTTCGAGTTTTTGAAGGGCAACAGTGATATTTATGTAGAGAAAGTGGTGAATATCTGGATTGAGCATTTAAAGGAGGTGTCAGAGGTATAGGTATTGTTACTGGTTTTTGAATCCCACTTAGGCTAGAAATAAGCAACTAGAAATGAATAATGTTTGAATAGCAGTGTCTCTTCCTGTGGCCTACAGCTCTTCTAACCATCACAAATATTATTTGTCCTGTAGAGGCATGTGCAGCAGTGCCAGGCACGCCAGATCCTTAAGCTTGTGTAGTAATACTGGCAGCCTCATCTGGTGTTTCCACACACTGTTGCTGATGCTAACAGTTACTAACTTTGGCTTTGTGATTCTTATTGCAGTAGAAAATGGCAAAGGACAAGGTGCAGGTAATTGCTGATATTATTTCAGGTGCAATTAACTGTGTTGAGATCAATGACATGAAGACAGTTTACTGTGTGATAAATTTTATGCCCAATATTGTGTAAGGTGACCTTTATAATGAAATTTCTAACTCATTGCTAGCTGTAGGGTTCTCTAGCAGGAAGTAAGGTGAGTCTGAAGTAGTTTCAAATATATGACATCCCCAGCTGTCATACTTCTCAGGCAATCACTTCGCAGGCAAGTGTGCTGGACAGAATATTCAGTCTGGGAACAGATTCTTATCTTTGTGTTAACTTTGTTTTCAGCTAAACACATTATGAAGATTGATGGAAGGGCTGGACTCTTCAAAGGTTTAGCTCCCAGACTCTGCTCAGGAGCCATCGGCACTGTAGTACATAGTAAAGTTTTACAGGTACCTTTGTAATTCTGTTGTATAACAGTGTTCCTATGTAAGTTTGCATCTTATATTGTGTGCCTGCTCCTCCCTCCTAACATCTTTATGGGCAACAAGTAGGTTCTTTTATCTGAAGTCATGTTGAACTTTAGGATGAGGCTCTTGCTTTTGATCATATATATATTCAAGTCTGTTGCCACTGAAACTGCTTATTCACACATAGGCTCTAAATTTAATTCAGACCTTTCTTTGGTCTGCCTTTTCCCATTAGAAATAATTAAAATAACAAACTGAAGAAGTTTTAGGGGAAAAGAGGGGATTTTTTCCAGTAGTTGGCATGCTGCTTCCCTGCTCTGCTGTTGTTTCAAAGAAAGCAAGGTTTCTAAATACAGCAAGGTTTGTATAAGGGCATCTCTGTGGGCATAGCTCACATTCCTGGTAGACAAAACTGACTGGACTGCAACCGTCTGCATTAATTCTGCTTACCATCGTTGGAGCATAGTTATAAGCCTTTGGGAGCAAGATTAAAGATGGCTGCCTAGTCTCTTAAGAGAACGTGCCTTGATTTAGAAAGTGATTTACCAATCCAGATTTGTAAGATTGCAGTGGAAGTGTTTTCTTCTATCTCAAAAATGTACACATATTTCTTAAGGTAAATAGGCAGTCTGAAAACAGATTTTTAATAGCAGAAGTGGAAGTAGAAGTGTCCTCACTTTTAATTTAAAAGTAAATATGCTTATGTAATCTTTAGTCAAGGAAACCTTGACTGTGTGTGGGTGTGAATAGGTACATGTGCAGACATGTACAGGTAGCTGGATCTGAAATCAGTTTAATATGAAACAAAATTCATTCCTAGTTCCCCAAAGTAGATATCAGAGGCTGTATTTGCACTGAAGTAAATGGTGCACTAACAGCTAGTATGGCATGGTGCTTTGTAGTGTTGGAGTAGGACCCTGGAGGACTAGGATTCAAATCCCTGCTCAGCTGTAGAAGCCCACTCAGTGACCTTGGGAAAAGTCACAGTTTTTCAGCCTAAACATGTAGGCAAATCCTCTGAATAAATCTTGCCAAAAATCCTGTGATAGGTTCACCATACGTTGGAGACAATTTGAAATCATGTAACAACAACAGTAAATGGTCCTCTAATAAGTGTTTGTACTGTGGCTGTGTGCAATGTTCATAGCTTTCATTTATACCTGTGGGGCCATCAGAATATGTGGTGTACTTTACAGAATTCATAAGTAAGGATAGATCTGTCCTTGTCCCCAGGAAGCTTACAGTTTTAGATAACCAATAAGAAAGGCAATGGAATAAGTGTGGTAAGACTGGGAGTGAAGAAAGAATGCAGTGCAGTAGCTTATGTTTAACACTTGACAGCAGTTGGGAATAAGAACTGGGGTAAAATGACATGGACTTATATTCTTCTTTTTTCTTTCTATCTAGCATTGCCAGGAGGCTGACCAAGTAGAGGTATGCTGGTGCTAGGTTCTATATATGAGTTCCTTCTCCCTTGCCCTTTAATTCAGTAGCTGCTTTTTATGTGTACAGGGAGATCTCTGGTCTGTATTGCCCTGTTATGTGGAGCAGTGCAGTGGAAGTGCACCCTGTGGAAAGTGGGAGGATCTGCAGAATATATCTGACCCCAAATCATGAAACTGAAACCTAATGGAATAGCCAGGTGCTTTGTGCAGCCACCCTGAACCTCCTGAAGTTGACTTTTTAAAATGTTTTTTCTCCAGGAACCGGGGAGCAGTCGAAAGGAATCTGGGTCTTCTCTGGATCAAGTTATTAAGGAGGTAAGATGATTTGCCATGGGACAAGCTGGATGTGAATGAATTAGATTTTTACACTCCTGGGACCAGGGCGTGCCAGAGAGCAGTCTATTCACTTACTGGAGAGATTTGGTCCTCATGAGGCTAAGAGGTCCATTCAGCATAGTTCAGCATCCTTTATGATAGATATTGTGACCTGCATTTTCCTTGGGGAGTTGTAGTATATGACTGTATCTCCCCTGTAGGCTGTTGTGACACATTAGATTAGCGAAGTGCCTGATGAAAATGGAAGCAGGGCCATTATAATACCAAGGGTGGAGAGCATTGCATCTCCATTAATTCGGCAGATAGACAGAATGTTCCCCCAGACAGTGTTTGGAGAAGGCTTTGTCCCCATTGTGAGAATGACCAAAGTGCAGTTACCTGTTTTTGTCTGCATCACAGAATCTTAGAGTTGGAAGGGACCATAACAGCCCTCTGGTTCAACTCCCTGACATTCAGGAATACACAGTTACAGCACTTCTGAAATATGCCAATCCAACCTCAGTTTAAAGTCCCCAAAGAAGGAGAGTCCACCACTCTGCAAGGGGGTCTATTCCACTGTTGACCAGCTTTTCCAATAAAAAAAATTCTTAATGTTCAGGTGGAATCTTTTGTAATTTGAACCCATTGGTTTGTTTTCTAGTCTCTGGAGCAGCAGAAAACAAGCTTTCTCTATCTTCTATGTGAAATCACTTCAGATATTTATCATGTCATCTCTCAGGCTTCTCTTCTGCAAGCTAAAAATAAGGCTGAATAATATCACTGATTTGGGGCAAAATTCAAGGTTATAGTTAAATTTGGTCCCTTCAATGGTATACCTTCTTGTAGTCTATTGGCTTTGCCCCATATTGGTGAATGGAGGATGAGAAAGCTGTCTTACACCATACTAACTATCTCTTCCCTAGTCCTGTACTCCTTGGAGTAGTTTGCTTGTGGAATATCCTTTGGTTTCTTTTAATTCTGTAGGACTTGCTTACAAGTGCCGAAATACCAAGCTTGAATCTCTTAATTCTCTGGAACAGTTGTACTTGTTGCCTTCTCCTTGGAAGGATGAGTAACATTAATCCAGCAGAGAAGTGTTGTTGGATTATCATTTGATGCTATAATGTTGAAGCAAACATCCAATTCATTCTTTGGCAAAATTCGCTGCAAGGGCTCTTAGGCTTCTGAATGAAATGCAAAATATCTGCAAATTGTTTTAATGGGTGCATGCATACAGTTACAGCGACCTTAGGATTCCAGGAGGCAGGCAGCTAGATGGATCCCTTCCTGGGCAGTACTGTGAGCAGTGCACTGTCTGTCAGTTCGTCGGATGCTAATAGATCAAGAGGCTATTTCTAAATAATCCATAACCTGCTGCGATACTTCATTTGGTTGAGATTAGTTTTGGTCTAAAGACAAATTATAAATCCATTTTAACTGCATGCTAACTACAAAGTGCACCTTCGTAAGACTAATGCCTCAGATTGTAATCCGTGCTACTCAACATTCATTGGCTAGCATCTTCATGTTAGCTTAACTCTGGGTTAGCAGTGAGTTGTGCCACTGTAAGTTATTGCTTTGAACATTACACAGCAGTAGCTTTCAAGGTGAGTGGGGAAGCAGAAGAGAAAACTATCTCAATCACCAAAAAAGTATCTTGAGCAGCTCAGGAGCTGACAGAGCAGCTTTCTCTCTTGTCAGAAAAGCCATTCCTTCCCCCATGTGGACCAGTGGCCATTTTACCCCTGCTATTGTGACGCTGCCTTTGCAGGTATTACGCTGATATAGTTACATTGGCCAGCAGGATTGCAGGTGTTGAATGTTTAAGTGAGAACCTGGTCAGACAGGGAACGTAGTTGCCCTTTTAATTGGGGTGAGCAACCTTGGAAGGTCAAGTGGCCATTTTTGCTCTTTTCCAGACTTACTGAATTGAATCTCAAAACAACAACAACAAAAAATTTCATCCAAAAAAGAAAAAGAAAGGCATATCATGCTCCCAGAAGTTTTCAGGGGGCACAGTTGACCATTTGCTTCCTCCCAGACCTGTTTTAGGCCAGGAAAAACATTTTTTTTAATAAGCAGGAAATATAAAGATGGTTATGAAACTGTAAGTAGCACATTGTCACTCTCCCCCACCAGGCTTCTGGGGTATTGTTTGGCAGTGTTTGCTTGAAAGTTCTTTGCTGCAGGTGGAGCAGGCCAGTCCTGACTGTTTTACCCACCCATACTATAAATCTTGTTGTTTCCTTGGAGGTCCTTTCTGCTGATGTTTTTGCAATTGCTTTTAATCTTAGACTACTCAAGAGATGATTGCACGTTCTGCTGCTACGCTAGTCACCCACCCGTTTCATGGTATGTATCTAACTGTAACCTTTTGGCTGCTGCTGGTATAAAATTACCACTTAGGTGGAGGAGAATTGTTCTTGTCACTGCTGCTAGTTGCTTGCCAGGGAAAGAAAAGAGAGAAAAGTTGTTGCCTGCCCCTTCCTTGCTGTGTTCTTGTCCCTTCAGGTCCACTGCTGCATGAGCTTGGGAGACTAATCCTATTCATGGTTGGCAGTAATTGTTTTGATATTTATTTTAGAAACTTAGACAGCTTAAAGCTACTTAGATAGAGAAGCAGCCCTTTATGGCTCAAAAGCCTGCTTAATAAGGGAGGCTGTGACTAGCTTATGGAAGGCTGCTAAAGTAGGGGCTCAGATAAGCCTTTTTTTGGAGGGGGTTCCAGTACCTGGGTGCAACCACTGGAAAAAAAGTACTCTCACTTTCCACTGGGCATATTACTGGTGCCAATGGGACATGTTAGGGCCTCTGATGGTGGTCTCAGTACTGGAATAAACCACTCACTTGCCCACACCTTTCATAGTACTTTCATATATCTGACTCCCAAACCATGAAGTGCTGTAAGGGTTATCACTGAGAGGGAAATTAAGTGGAAGCCAGTATAATTGTTTCGTGAAGGCGGGGTTAGGATTCATGTGGACCTCCAGATGTTGGACTGTAGTTCTCGACAGCCCTGGTCAACATAGCTTGTGATGTGGAATGTTGGGAGTTGCTGTTCAACAACATCTGGAGAATTTCCCAGTTCCCATCCTTCCTGTAAGAAGGATGTTTGTTCCCTATATGCAACCTTTCTTAACAAACTAGCTGTAGCATTTTAAACCAAGTTAATTTCTGAGCATTCTTCAAAGGCAATCTTATACTGAACACATTGCAGTAATCACAGCATAAGGTAACCAAGGTGTCTATCACCATGATTAGATCTGTGGTATCCAGGAATGGATGTAGTTGGCGTACAAGACTCAATTGGCAAAGGCCATCATGGCCACAGTCAACACCTTGCTACCTAAGGTCAAAGAACTCCCAAAATACAGACCTGATTGTTTTTTTAAAGAAAGAGCTACACTGTACAGTGCTGGTTCTTGCATCATCTGTACTAACCAGAAGCAGTTCCGTCTTGACTGGATTGCTTTGATTACAAGAGTGATTTAGGCTCATGAAGCAGTATACTTTTGTGTTAGCCTGAGTGGGGAGAGGACAGTAGGGAAGATCTCTGTTGTTGATGGTATTTATTCACCCTTTCCTTGTCCTTTAGTGATCACATTGAGGTGTATGGTGCAGTTCATTGGCAGAGAGACCAAGTACAGGTATGTGGATCTTTGAGAACCATCTTCGTTTGGGGTTTAACCCGCAGATTGACAGAACTGGCAAAACCAGAAATAGTCCAAGAGGCAAATAGTCTATGTAACATTTCTTGATGTCTGTGTTGACTTTGGAAATGGAAATAAAGCATCACTTGTTTAATTTAACTTGATTAATTTCTTTCTATATCTTTCAGTGGAGTGTTCAGTTCCTTTGTCACCATTTACCGGGAAGAAGGCATCTTGGGGTTCTTTGCGTGAGTACTTTGCTGGGTGGATAGCTGCCATGTATACATGCCATGGTGGACAGCTGGGCTCTGCAGGGTGTGCATACAGAGTGAATATTGTGCTTATGAGTGCCAGTTTGTTGGTGGGTGTGAGCATCGAGGAGGGGTTAGTTGTGTCATGCCAAGAACTTTTGGAAGGTGTCTCACTGGCCATATGATGGACCATAATCCTGCCTTCCATATCTCACTGGCCATATGATAGACCATAATCCTGCCTCCCATCCTGTAGGTGCAGACAAAGTTCCTCTCCTTTTCAGTGGAAGAAGTGTGTCCTGGGAGTGGGGGAACCCCCCCTCTTTTTTTTCCTCTTAGCAATCTGCTTTCTTTTTCACTTGCCAAGTGTTCTTTTTCAGGGGCCTTATTCCTCGCCTGCTTGGGGACATCCTGTCCTTGTGGCTCTGTAACATGTTGGCCTACCTCATCAATACCTATGCATTGGAGAATGGAGTAAGTGTACTACTGCTGTGTGTAATGTATAGTGTGGGTCATGGGATGCTACTCTCAGATAGGCTGGTGCAATCAGTACACCCTCGGATCCTAGTATGTTTGTCCTTGTAGATGGGCCTTATTCTACTCCTGCTGCAGTGACCTCCCAAATATCTATTAACCAGAACATCCTTGTTGTTTTTTGCAGTGGTGTGTTGCTACCATAATTGGGTCTACTACTTCCTCTTTGGGAATTTCTTAACAAAATCAACTCATTTGGAATTTGCTGTGAGACTAGAATTAGAGGGGGTTGAGAATGTCTGCTGCTTATGGAGGGAAAGGGTTTTCTTAATTGGTTTCTTTTCTTTCTAGGTCTCCACAATGTCTGAGATGAAGAGTTATTCTCAGGCTGTTACTGGAGTGAGTATACAGTGGTATTCTGTTTCCTTGGGTTGCAGGAAAGAGTGTTGTGAGAAGATGACTGGTAGCCTTGATGACTCATTTTCATACTTACAATCTAGAAGTGGATGTTAGTCCTCATAGAAGTAAAGATAGCTGCTAACGGCATCCTGACCAAGATGCATTGCAGTCTTGAGACTTTTGGACCACTGCCCAAAATTAGAAAACATTTAACTGTTCACTGGTGACATCATACTATGGCTGAGGTTTGATCTGCCATCCTATTCCTTAGCTTTCTTCCACAATCAATGCGAGTTTCCATCCCAGCTCAGAAATTCCATTGGAATAGATCTGTTCCATCTTAGCTTTTCTCCAGCGAGGGATATGTGCTGTGCAGCAATAGGATGACTGCAAGATTGGCTCTAGTTCCAAGAAGTTCTGGAGAACTGAATACTCTCTCCATTAATACAACTTGCTCTGTTGTACTTGCAGTTCTTCGCCAGTATGCTGACTTACCCCTTTGTACTTGTTTCAAACCTGATGGCCATTAATAGCTGTGGGTAAGTGCAAAGTTTCTTTTCTCTAACAGGTTTTTTGAGTTCATAGGTTAAAATGTACATATAGTCCAGTCTGAATATGTCTTTATTTTTCAATTCCTTTTCCTTAAGACAGTGAGAGTTTCAGAACGCAGAGTATCTTCCAGTTATATCCTCCTTGTTTTCAGCAGCTGCTCTTGGGAATGTTGGTGCAGCTGACCACAGAGCTAGAAAAAAAAGCTTCTTCAATTTTCTCTAGGTGGTAATTGGAAAGTCTCCTAGAATAACTCTTAAGGTTTTAATTTAAAATTTCAGTGGTCAAAGAGCCATTCCTTTAATGTACCCTGCCTATATCCAAAATAGTTGTGGGTGGAAAAGCAGCTCAAGACTTCTAAAAATGCAAATGCATGAGGTTAAAAGTTTGCTGGATTTGAATCTTGTTGACAGCTGCAGATCCAGTAAATCTTTACAAATTATTGCAGACTCCAAAGTATATTCCGTAAACTGCCCTCCCCTTGCCAAAGTGAAGAAATTAGAAAAACAGAAAAACATGTAATGAGTTGGCTACCTGCCACCAGGAAGATGGGCTTTAGAGTTCTTGTTGGTGTCACAGCTGTCCAATAGCATGAAATAGTTGGCTTACATTGGTGACCTTGTTTGCAAGTGTGAGGAAGGGAGAAGATATGAAAGCTGGGAACAGACGGAGGGAGTGAATTTTTCTCTGTTGCTAATCTGCTTGTACAGTCTGCACCATATAAAACTTGGGAGCCCATCTTCTGTGAACCTCGCCCTGGAGGGCATGCACCCCAGTCTAGGAACCCCGTTTATCCAGCCGTGAGGAATTAGGTCATCAGCTGGGGATAGTGTGGCTAGAATTAGTTTGGAGGCCCAATTCCACCAGTGACTGTGAGAGAATGCTGGACCCCAACAGGGAGGTTGCTGGGATGCTTTTATCTTATACTATTAGTTCCAGTAGGTGTCATAAAAGATTTGGAACTATAGCCAGTTCTTGCACAGAGCAAACCAGGATATATTTTTATCTGGTGCTCACTTCTTTCTTATCCAGATTTATTTTACTAGATAACTAATGGACATTAGTGCTTACTTTATAAATCTAATAACAAAGAAAGAGGAAACAGTGATTCTTTCCACTATACAAGGGATTCAGATGCTGGTACACACACCTCTCCATCCATTAGAAAGCAGGTTACTGAAAATTCTCACTTGTGTTTCTTAATTGAGAAATAATCCCTGTCTATCATACAAGTTTTTTTCTTTTTCTTATGGCCACTCTGTTGCCACCCTAGCTTATCTGATAGAAAGGTAGATGTAAAATGTTCTTTAGGTATTTAATGCGAGGGACCAGCAGTTTTTTCTCATTGTGTTAGGGACTTGTATGATATCTGTACCTTACAATTATTTCTTTGTTTCCTGGAAATGTCAGAGACTAGCAACTGATAGCTCATGGACTGGCACTGGTCCACATACTACCTCTTCAAGTATCACTGCTGTAAACTGTGAATTGTCTTAAAGAGTGAGCCCTGCTGGCTCAGCACAGATGTCTGCCTAGGCTGATACTCTGTTTTTAGATGCAGTTCACAAGGAGGCAATGAAACAAGCAGCTGTTCCTTCTTTCTTGTCTCCAGCCTTTGGTATTCATAGAGATCCTGCCCATAAACATGGGGACTCCACTCAGCTATAACATCAATTAAATGTTGTATGATGACCTATTTCTGTTTGCTGGTCTTGAAGGCAGGGCCAGTCAGCTTCACTGTGATAACTCTCTCCATTGCCTACCACCAACATCCTATTATTATAAGAAGGAGAGAAGAGTTTCCTTCCATTTTCTCTGCATCGTTCACTGTCTTCCAACCTTAGTGGTCTGTTCATTCCCTCCACACATATAATATGACATACATTATGCATAGTTCAGTCTGAATTTCCTTTAGAACAGGAGATGTTGCTCTAGTTGTTGCATTTGGGCAACTGCATTCTAAGTAGGCTTGAGTCTAGAAATCTGGCGCTCAAGCATGCAATTCAACTGGGGTGTGACTGATGAGCCATTTTAATACAGCCTTGTTCTCTGCTATTTCCCAGGCTTGCTGGTGGCCTCCCCCTTATGCGCCAACTTATAGCTCCTGGTTGCACTGTTGGAGCCAGCTGCAGAGGGAGGTATGTTGGAATTGTCTTGTCTTTCCTTAAACAAGACTGTTGTTTTTTCTTAGGCATGGGTTCTGAAACAATTGATGATGCAGTGTTCCTTTTTTCTCACTCATTCTAAGTGATCTCTCAAGAGGACTCTGAAAGGTGGATTTGGCAGGCTGTCCAGCATAAATGCCAGATGTAATTGGGTGGTTTAGATTCTATATGTATGTTTTATAGTGCCCTCTTCCTCTTCTGGATGTATTCCAGCTCTCATCCCAGGCCCCAGTGTTTTAGGGAGTGGGCTAAGCCAGTTGATTAAAGGGCCAATCAGTGTTGGACAGTTTATGGGTGTGTCTTACAGCTATAGTCTCAGAATAGCAGTCTCGTTTTGGGGAGGAGATATGAAATTGTTTGTGGACAGTTGTGGGGCTGATTCACCTCTGCAGAAATGGTTATAGTACAAGGCTTCCTGGATTGGCTGTACCAATACATTATTGGTTTGGGTGCTTCTGTGAAAGTGCTTAGCTTAACCTCCTTCATGCTTTGTCTGTGTGATATGACTGATGGCAAGGCTCTTTTTATACAAATAACTCACCATGAGAATTTTGGGGTAGCGCAGTCCCCTCCCCCAACTCTGTCATGTCAGTTTCTCCACAGTCAAGCTATCAATAGGGTTTAAATGAGTGGGAAATGTGTCTGGGTTGTTGCTACAGACTGGTGAGGCAATGGCCTGTTTGGAACTGAGTGTTTTCAGCACTGCCAGAGCTGTCCCAAAATGCTACAGGTTTGTATCCAGAAGGTTTTGCTGTGCTGGAGCTGGTGGCCCCTCTGGGCTCAGCTTCTCTTTCTCCTAAACTATCTCACTTGCTTTCTTTTCTTCACTTATTCAGGGCAACATGAGCCGAGGGAACAGTCTGTTTTTCCGGAAGGTGCCTGCAGGGAAGCGGTACGTGTGGGAGGAGAAGAGATTTTACTGAGTTCCGGGCCCCTTGTGGCTGCTCCAGATGCACAAAAATGATGGCAGTGTGTTGATTTCTATACAGTTCTTTTTTTTAAAAAAACAACCAATAATCATTTAATCTTGGGAAGTGGACTTGGCTATGAGCATGACTTAATGAAGCGAGTGTAAAGAGAGGTATGCTTGTGGGGAAGATTTTTTATTTTCATCTTTTAGATCAGTGGAGGGAGGTGGGGCAATTGATTGACAGGGAAAAAAAGTTGCCACTCTTGGATGAGGGGTGTGTGGAAATGGTGGCTTACACTCTTTGTGTATGTGGGCAGGAAAGTGCTCTGTAGCAGAGGGAGCACTCTCTTCCTTTCCCAGTGTTCTAATGGGACTGTATCTTCCTGGGACCATCCTATCCCTGGGCTACAATGGACTGGTGGTAAACTACTGTATTTCCCCTAGAAACAAAGATTCCAGATAGAATGGTGTTTCATTTAGACCTGTGCATTTTATTCAGGTCTTCTAGATTAATTTAAGGAAGGAAGATCAGTATTTTTCTCCTGTACCCTGGCAAATTGTTTTTTTAGCTTTCATCCCTTCAAACATAACTGAAATTCAGACTTGAAAAGCCTAGAGTTTAAACTGCAAGTCCTGCTTGGCTGTGCTGCAGATTAAACCTTACCAGGGCTGATATGAGAAAATCAAGCACATATTCAGTCTCTAAGGAGATTGGGAGAGTTCCTTAAAACCTCTGGCCCATCCAGCTGAGCGGAATTTGGCCTGTGATGGCCACCACAGGAAAAGAGTGTTTTTCTATAGTACCAGATTCATGGCGAAGAGTTCTGGCGTTGTTCCGCACCAGGAGGATTAGGCAGCCTTTCTCACAGAAGTTACTTCAGACATTCAAGAAGGAAAGATGGTGGCACTGGGGAGAAAACACCCATTTTCTCCCAGCTCTCTTGTGAGGAACTGCACACAAATAATTGGCACGTAGTGATAACTGTTATCTTTCATTGACCTTTCTCTTGCCATTATAATATGTTGATCAGTCCTCATTAGCTGAAGTACTGGAGCACTTTGGGAATATCTAGTTTTTATATGGAATTTCTGTGTAAGCAATCATCTTCAGAAATTGATACTCTGCTAGATTAGTTTGAAAAGTGTCAAATATAGTCCATTGGACCCAAGAGACTCTAAAAGAGTTGAATGTTCTTGATAAAATTGCTACTTGAAAGCATGATTATGAGACCACTGGCAGTGCTGAATGTGGCAGCTTGAATCAGTATGCCCTTAGGAAAGCTCTATTAGCATTTTTCATGTTAATAAATTTGTAGACAGTGAATCTTTTGATTTAGACTTGTGTTATGGTCCAACCAGCCAGGTAATGGAAAAGAACTAAGTTCTCAGAGATGTCCTGGTTCTGCTCTCTAACTCTTCACATTCTACTAGAAGCATCTTCTTTTTGTTCCCTTTTCTGGCATGACTTAAAAAAACAATCTTCCAACTGTGTTCCATCATCCTGACATCTCAACAAAATTAACTCATTACAAGAAACAGTGTTACCTGTAACATGTAAAGAGTAACAATGGTCCTTCTGCAAAGCAAAATAACTCCTACTATCATTACTTCTTTCATGGAACTGGTAATGTTTGTTCATTGCTTGGGGACGGGGGAGTGTGGTGAATGAATATTTTCCCCCCAAATTTTAGGCCTTTTTCTTACTACTTCAGTTGGGTTTTTAAAATAAACGCTTTGAAAGTAACAGTTAATGTAACAAGCAGTGGTGAACAGGATTGGAGGAGGAGGAATAATGGGGAAATAAATTAATGTGTAACAAGAGCAGCTCCTTTTTAAAAAGTAAGCTCTGCCAGGAAGGAATTCTTTATGGAAGGGAATTGTTTACACTGTCTGTTTCTTTCTTTGAGGTTTACAGTCTTCAGTGGGTATTTACATATTTTTATTGTTTCAATCTTTGTAGAAAGCAGTTCCATTCTCAGTAACATTTTGCTCTTTTCTCAGGCTGAGATGAGCAATCTCCATTCGGAACTGGGATACAGTTCCTCTCAGCTCTCACCAGGCTGCTGTGGGCTGACTTGAATTAAAATCCAGCAATGTAGTTGGTAGGCCATCATTGGCTGATCTCTTGCAGTTGGTACCTTCAAGGTGATTGTCTTAGAGCTTCCTTGGCAAGACTTATACAGAAGATATTTGCCATTGCCTTCCTATTAGGCTGAGAGAGTGTAACATGTCCAAGGTCACCTGTTAGGTTTCCCTAGTTGAGTGGAGATTGCAATCCTGGTTCCCCAGAGTCCTAGTCCACTCAAACCACACTTCCTCCAGGCCTTGAGGAGCTGCTTTATTTTTGGGGTCAGAGAAGAACAGCTGTTAACTGGCTGTGGGGAGGAATTGGTAGAGCAAATCATGCTAGTATTTAAACAAATGGGTGTAAATGAGCAAACATGCACACTTAATGCACATATGCTTTTGAAAGTGATTTGTTTTCTGTGCTGGTTGCACTGATTGCATCACAAGTGAGCTGTTCACATTTCTGAGAAGCTAAACATAAGAAGGAGTAGGGGCTGAGGCTGAATACAGATACCTGCCAAGCACTTGCGGGAGGGAGGAGTGCCTGCAATTCCAATGAGACTTCTTTATGTTCTTTGTTCTCATAACAGCCAAATGCAGGGCTGTGCTCCCAGATGGTCCTGGTAACATTCTATCGTTGCTATAGTGCAGCCACTGTATTGGCTGCTGGAGATAAAATTAGAGCTGTTACCTGGAACTGCCCTTTAATAGTGAAAGAACAGTGAGGAGTGGGCTCCTAACACTGCTTTTGGCATCCTTCTGAAGAAGCTGTGTTGAACAGTGGAATCTGTATAGATGCAGATGCAACCACCCAGACTATTTTTGTAACCATGACCTCCATCTCCCTCACACAAAAGTATT
The DNA here is from genome assembly GCA_948472985.1 of Iguana delicatissima. Taxonomy (NCBI): domain Eukaryota; kingdom Metazoa; phylum Chordata; class Lepidosauria; order Squamata; family Iguanidae; genus Iguana; species Iguana delicatissima. Next base: position 67,758 of record CAOKZL010003301.1, on the reverse strand, counting down.
AGGCTGATTTTACCCAACTAGAAATTTCTAGGAACAGCAGCTCAGTCTTTAAATAGGTCAGGGGGCAGCACTATTTAATTTTTATTTATATATATATTTTTAAACCAGAAGTGGACATCTGGCCACGTCAGGGTTCCCTTCCATTTGCAAAGAGGTCCTTAAAGGGTCCATGCACAGAAAATGAGCCCCCTCCCCAGACCTGATGCAGTTAACCACCCAATGTATTTGTGTTCAAGGCAATCAATGTCCAGCAATAGGCATGTGTCATATTCCAATTGGAATTTGGTGGTATGAAGAAGTCAGATGTTGTGCACTCAATATCTTAACAATCATTTGTATCTGCCACATTTGGTGCTCTCCAAACATCATTTCATCTAAGATGCTGTTCATGCACTTTTGAGCAATTTATTAAGCCTATGTGAGAAAGCGTGAGGGAAGGAAAGGGATGCTCTAGGAAGACATGCTTCGAGAATTTAATTTGGGTGGCCGAGAAAGACTCCAGGCTTGCCAGAAGTACCTAATAGATTTCTTTCTGTCATCTGATTGACCCTGAAACTAAATTATTACTATTACAATTGCTAGTACTATTATTACTATCATCATCTTTATTTATACCTTGCTTTTTTTCTTGGAAAGGACTCAATGCAGCCTACAATAATTTTTTTTAAAAAAGTTAAAAATCATGGAATACCAAAATTAAAACCCAAATTAAACCATCAAATAAGAATTAAAACAAAGTTAAAATATATAATTAAGACTCAAACGTTCAAAAATTCTCCGTAGTTAACAATAGCCAGCACCTTTTATCTGACAGGCCATAATCACACATTGAATGCTTGTTGGAATAAAAATGCCTTAGCCTGACAACAGAAAGAGAGTAGGGAGGGTGCCAGTCTGACTTTTCTGAGAAGGGAGTTTTGAAGCCTGGAAAAGCCACTGAGAAAGCCCTCTCCTATGTTCCCACCAGATGCATCAGTGAAGATCGTGGGACAGAGAGAAACCTTGGGATTTAGTAACTGGAGAAGTTAGAGTAGAGTTGGCTTTGTTTCAGCTGGTTGAACGTTTGGAGAACCAGAGGCTACAGAGGTCTGAGGAGTATACAGGTCATAAAACAGAAAGCAATCAGTGAAGTGGGCTTCCGTGCTTTTCAGGGCCCTCCGCATAGCTGTGTTATTTTCCAGAACATCTCCGCATACTGGATAGCCCATGCTGTGTAACTTCTTTGCCAGTGCTGCTATCACCACCTGAATATAGCCTTTGCCCCGATGACCTGGCATGGTGTAAGCATGAGTCAAAAACCCAAACTGATCCAGCAGTACCCAGGAGACGGGGCATCCTCCAGCATCCAGAAGACAGCTACTAGGGAGGTGTTGAATTAGCTGAGTCAGGTACTGCAGGCTCTGCTCAGTTCCCCCTATGCTCCAAGTCCCATTCAGCAGGGCAGCATGAATGATTTTGAGGGATGAAAGTTTCATATCTGAACCTGGGCTGAAGAAAGAATGGAAGGTTAAAACCAACGGACTACTGTGAACTAAGTCACTGAAGATGCAGAAGCCAGCCAGACTGCTCTAGGTGGTGCCTCAACATCCTACTTCAGTTCTAAGTGATAGACTTGCAGATCGGCTGGTGGGCCTCTTTGCACCAATTTTGAGTTTAAAAGAACAAAAAGATATTGCTTAACTCTTTCCAGCAAGCCCTTACAACTTATATGGATAATAGGCCGTTGTTAGAACAAAGGTTTCTCACAGAGCACATATATCCAAAGTGGAAATAAGAAAGATTTTTGAATTCTGTTTCATTACCATGCTTCAGTATCAGTTTGGGCTATTGGTTCAGTATATCTGCTTCTTGAAGGAGCAGCACCAAAAAGAGTGGGCCTATTCCATCATATTACAGATGTCACTAGAAGTGTATGTTCTGTGACTCATGAGTGAATTGGTCAAATACATCTAGGCAGAATCATTATTTGAAGGCACAACAACAGTAAAAATTTCACAGGAAGTAGCTACATAGTGCAAACATTATTAGTATAGTGTATGCAGTGGTATAGTCTATAGCACTGGGGATCAATCCCAGCCTGTAGACTAAATGTTTTAGCTGTGTTGATCCCTTGGAAAGGAAAGTCTTCCTTTTAATGTTCATCTATGCTGCTTATCCAGAATTGGTGTTCTTAATTCTGCTCCCTGTTATTCAGAGGATCCATCTATCAAGTATGCTCAACATAACTACATTTTTTACCTTTCTTAAGCCTTGCCAAGAAAATTTAGGGTGATTCTGCAAATATTGGCTTACTAGTTAGTTGGTAATTGCATCCCTCTCCCCGGCATTCTGGCGTGCAGAGACACTGAGAAGGGAGACAGTGGACGTTTTCTTGCTACTCTTAACAGGCTCCTATTTCTTACCTGCTTGAAAAGTGCAGTGGAAAGGCACTTCAATCCTGGGTATTATGCTTGTTAGAAGAATCACTGCAGACCTCTCAGTGTGGTAATTTGATAGATTTGTGCAGTTAGGACCTATGCACTCCCAAGTATCTTTCAGGGAAGGAGAGGTTGCTAATACTTTCTCCCTGAAAACAACCATTCTATAAAGCTACCATTAGGCTTTTTCTTTTAGATTTTCTCCCCCAGCTACAGATCCTCAATTACCATAGGCTGCAAAGGAGAGGTCTCTGTTGCTCTTCTAAGTTTCTAGTCTGTTGGCAACTGTTTTGTGCTCTGGCTTGTATGCCACTGAAGCCCCTGAACCATAGAAGGTAGCATACTTGGCTTTGGCCGCTGGCAAATGCATGGGATCCTGTAGAACAAAAACCTGGGTCTTCGTCAACAGCTTTGCAGAAGAACACCTGGCAGAAGCAAGACTCCGACACGTCTGATACACACCAACTTGCAAGGCTAAGGAAGTGAAAATGGAAGGGGCTGTTAGTGGTGGTGGGGAGGCTTGGAAAGGATGGGGAGCTAGAAGGCTAAACCATAACACTGTATCATTAAAAAAGAAAGTACATTCTTCTAATGTTGAATTAGCATTGTGGTTATGGGAAAGGGAATACAGTGAACAGCTCAGTGCTCTAACGATTAATTGCGGAATTTAATCTACACCCCAAACAACTGGATATAAAGCTCCAAATCCAATCTGATCTTGGAAGCTAAGCAAGATCAGCCCTGGTTAGTACTTGGGTGGGAGGCTGCCAATGAATACCAGGTGTTGTAGGCTCCATTTCAGAGGAGGGTACTGGCTAAACCACCTTTTGAGTATTCCTTGCCTAAGAAAACCCTATGAAATTTATGGAGTTGCCATAAATCGACAAGTGACTTAAAGACACATACACACATACCATGAAACTGCGATTTCTTCCATTAATGCAGGTAGTTGATAATTTAATGTGTGTATTCAGAGCCTGAAATTCTTAGGGAAATGTCTGCTTAAAGGTTGTACCTGTGCGCAGTATATTTCATGAACTTTGAAGATACCAAATTAGTGTCATTGGCACATGCACATGGCTTTGGGTGCTGAAGTCAAAGCATCTTACTTTGTAGTAAAAATTCCTTTTTCCAGTCAATGGCATCAGTATCTTTAACCAGTTCTTCATAGGCACCCTGGAGCCTACAGAAAACTGCACAGGATTGAGTGAAGTAGTTGTCTTCTGATGGTGTTATCTAGATAAGAGTATACAAGGAAGAATATACATGCCTTTGCACACACCAATCCTTGCAGATAAAGGAGGGAATATAAGTGCTTTAAAATCAGTAAAAGACAATTGTATCATGCATTGCTTTTGGGAAGAGCTGAACACATCTGGAGCATTTTCCTGTTTTGTTTTTTTGCCGAGAAAATGTGCCATGGACAATCCAATTCACTTTTAAGTGCTCTGTGGAAGATTCTTGGCTCTGTGACATAGGCACCTGTTAAGTGGGGTTCATGATACTAATGGCAACGAAACATCCCATGTGCCCACAAGATTGCCTCCCCTCTCATCTGTAACACCCCACCATCTTATGAATCTTTGTACATGATTTACATATCCTTTTCTTGTCTTCACACACTCCATTTAAAAGAGTAGAACTAAAATTGCCCTTCCACCAAGGGACAGCCCATACACATTACTTTGTCAGTACAAAGGTACACAGAAGGAAGGGTAAAATAATACTTATTTTATTAAATCTTTTGCACTAGCCCCATCTACTTGTTGTGGGCCTTCAAGGTTTTTTTTTTTACTTATGGCAACCCTAAAGCGACCCTATCTCAGGATTTTCTGGGGCTGAGAGTGTGTGATGCACCGAAGATCACCCAGTGGGTTTCTATGGCCAAGTGGAGAATTGAACCCTGCTCTCCAGGGTGGTGGTCTAGTGGTCAAATAACTACATTAACTGGCTCATTCAGAGAAGTTCAGAGGAAATCTACCAGAATAGCACAACTGGTGCCGGAGTGGTGCCAGAAATGTGTGTTTCTCATTACCTAGACCAGAGCTTGGGAAAAGCTTTTTTTTTTTTTTTGGCATGACAACTCTCAACATCCTTCAGGCAGTGTGGACACCATTTGATGTATCTTGGGTTCAAATAAAAAGTAGATCTTTCAGGCCTACAATTTGCCCACTGCTGCATTGCAAGATATCATGGTTTTGGCTCTGCTGGGGCTCAGATTAACAGCTTGCTATCTGAATAGGCCCTCACTTTTTCTCAGACTGGGTGGCGTGGGGCAGAGGGCGAGCATGGGGTTATCGGTATGCATATCTCTGCATGCTCAGTTGCATTTGGGAGTGTCTTAGCCTCCCTTCCATGAGCCTACTACCTAGAACTGCATAATATACCTCTTCAGCCTCACCACTCATGCAGCAAGTCCTTTCTTTCCTCCTACCTCTTCAAAGGAAAGAACTGAGAGGTACCCTCTCTTAGATGCCCAGTACCATCCATTCCCACCAATACCTCTCTTTGGGGCCGTACAATAACAACTTGGAAGCTGGGCCAGGAATCCACCAGAACCTCTTGATGAAAAGCATTTCCCCGGCAGATGTTCAGCACAGCTCCATAGACCTGGTGGGACAGGAGAAATATGTGTTTATCCTGACCAGAGCTCTGGAAAAGTTACTTTTTTGAAACATAACACCCAGAATTTCCCAGATTCCTAGACAGGTAGTAGGCATGATCTCTGGAGGATGCTGAGGGTTGTGATCCAATATAACTTTTCTCTAGTTCTAATCTCAACAACAGCATTATTAAGAGAATGCTGGTATGTGCTGCTTTTCTTCCTTACAAGTCATTTTTCTTTAATTTTTAAGACAGCCTTGTCAGTGCTGGCGTGATTGATCCAACAGGGCCTTGATGTGTTTGGACAGGCATGTTGCATTTCTGGAAAGCATCACTGCCAGAAATAAGAAGAGCTTTGCCTGCCTAACATTTCCAAGTCTATGAGCTAAGAAGCAACCGATTGTCCCTCGCAGATTTTTATGTAATGGGCAAGTGGACTACTGATTGCCTGGGGCTGGTCATGCTGAGATGGGCCGTGAATCCATTTTGTGGTTTCTGTGGTTGTTATCTAGGAAATGATATGAGAATCAGAGTTGGAAGAGACCACAGGGACCATCCAGTCCAACCCTCTGCCATGCAGGAACACACATCAAAGCACTCCCAACAGATGGCCATCCAGCCTCTGTTTAAAAACCTCCAAAGAAGGAGACCCCACCACATTCCGAGACAGCATATTCCACTGCTGAAGAGCTCTGATTATCAAGAAATTCTTCCTGAGGTTTAGATGAAATCTCTTTTCCTGTAGTTTGAATCCTTGCTCCTTGTCCTAGCCTCTGGAGCAGTGGAAAACAAGCTCATTCCCTCTTTGATATGACATTCCTTCAAATACTTAAACATGGCTATCATGTCCCCTCTTAACCTTCTCTTCTGCAGACTAAACATACCCAACTCCCTATGGCGTTCCTCATAGAGCATGGCTTTCAGACCCTCCACCATTTTGGTTGCCCTCCCCTGGACATGTTCCAGCTTGTCAATATCTTTTTTGAATGAGGTGCCCAGAACTGGACACAATATTCCAGATGAGATCTGAATAGAGTGGTACTATTACTTTCCTTGATCTAGACACCATATTTCTGTTGATGCAACCAAGAATCTCATTGGCTTTCTTGGCTGCCATATCACACTGCTGACTCATGTTCAGCTTGTGGTCTACTAAGTGACTCTCCGCAGTACACTGTTGTAGTGCTATTATTCTACTTTCAACATCCTATGGAATCCTGGGCTTTGCAGTTTAGAGAGGGGCATTTAGAACTCTGAGCCAGAGAGCTCTTTGGCCGCAATAAACTACAAACCCCAGAATTCCACTGGATTTTGGAAGTGGAATAATGGCACTATAACAGGGTAGTGCAGAAAGGCCCTAAGACTCCTAGATCCCTTTCACATATACTATTGTCCAGCCAGGTGTCTCCCATCCTATATTTGTGCACTTCATTTTATCTGCCTAGGTGAAGGACCTTACATTTCTCTCTGTTGACATTCATTTTGTTAGCTTTGGCCCAGCTCTCCAGTCTGTTAAGGTCATTTTGAATTTTAATCCTGTCCTCTGGGGTGTAAGCAACCCCTCCCAATTTGGTGTCATCTGCAGATTTGATCAGCATGCTCTCTATTCCTTCACCCAAGTCATTGATGAAGATGTTGTACAGTATTGGGCCCAGGACAGGCTGTGGCACCGTACCAGTCGCTTTTCTTCAGGATGAAGAGAAGCTGTTGGTGAGCACCCTTTGGGTTTGGTCTGTCAACCAAATAACAGAAGAGTGTTGCAGACTGGTTTCTTTGTGATGTTCACAGAAACCTTTGAATTTGATGCCTTGTCCAGGTGGCAGAGGTATAGTGACTGCCATGACCACAGGTTTGTCTACAGAGGTTTTAAATCTCTTCTGGAAAAGAGCAGAGGAGGGTTCTATCTCACCTTCAGAGACTCTGGGAAGCAGCATCTCAACTCCTTCTTCAGCACTTGCAGCTCCTCCTGGCTGCTTAACACCAGCATTTTGAGGATTGACTGGGCCTATGGAGGTTCTGAAGATGAAGACAAAAGGTTGATGGCATTGAGAAATGGATTAGGATGCAAACCTTCCTTGGGACAAATGTCCCCCATGACAAAGAAGAGAATTTAGATTTATAACTTGCTCAGTTTTTCAGTCAGATGGCTTCAATTGCATGGTAATATATCTGTGTGTTCTCAAAGAGCTCACAGTCAGGGCAACCAGAGAAAGGCTATATAATATATAGCACAGTCAGAGCTGACCCTATCTTTTAAATACACTGGGACAGCTATTTCAGGCAGCAGATGCTGACGGGAAGGGTGTTGGTGGAGCAGTGGCAAGGCATCGAGAGTACAGAGCTGTACAAGCCACACAGCCTGCTCTACACAACATAAATTAACCTGCTGCTCTTGTAATGGTCATTGGTTCTATGCTGTTTACTTGTTTACTTCTTCACAACAAGTGAAAGATGCTGTAGTTTCTTGCCTGCTCCACACTAGTAATGACAAAGATCTAGGTTCATGTTAATTTCTAAAGGAAAGAGGTGACTATTATCTTTTTTTTAGAGTGCTTCCTACCTCCACTTAATGTACTGTTTTCCCTCTTCTAGAGAGCACTTGGGAGAGGCGGGGAGGGGGAACCCAAAAGGCTGTTTTGGTGTAATTACTGTTTCCAAAGCAGGAACACTAACCACACAAGGTTAAATTCAACATATGCTGGTGGTTGCCATGGATCCTTTTTCCCCTCTTCTCCCTGTGCTCTGGTATGATCCTTCTTGACCTCTGTGTATCACCAAGATAAGTGCATATTACTAATCAACTCAGCATCTTTCTGGGAACCATAACCACAAACCGAACCTCTGAGGGAGCAATGGTGGCTTAGGACTAGGAGCCTTTCTCTTACACCTGCATTCATGGGAGGAAGCAGGGAGAACATAGCTCAGAGGCCAGAGCTCAGAAAAGTTACTTCCTGAACTATAGCTCTCAGAACCCCTCACTGCTGATAGTCAACAAAGTAATTTTTCAGAGCTGTCTGTGCAGAAACATGAGTGAACAGCTGGCCAGCAGGCCACAGGACAAAATGAGTGCATCCATGTGAGAGGGGCTATTTCCCAGCTGATCTGGTGAGACCAGAGAACTGTTTGCGTGTATCACATAAAAAAAGTGGGAGAGAAACTGAAAAACTAATACATTAACTTGGTCAGGTTTAAAGTCCAGGGCTTAATCATTACCAAAGGCTGTGCTGGACATGTGTCCCCTAATCCCAGATGGGCAATACCAATCACACATTGCATTTCTTTATTTTTTTATTTCATGTTTTGGGAAAGAACTTGGGCACTTTATTCAGGGTGATATGTTTAAGGGTCCTTGGCTTTCATTATTTCCTCCAAAAGGGAAATTTGAGCAGATACAACCTTTCAGCCGTGAAGGATAAGCTGTTATCTGTTTGAATTATTTCTTTCATGGCTATTAAAAGGTACAAATAAGCAAAGGTTTTTGAATTCATGTAGTCCCTTGACACAATCTTGAGTTTTCTTTATTTGGAAGACTGAGTCATTAACATGTCAAAAAGAAAAATTATAAACAATAATGTCCAAACATAACAGGAGAGTTAGTGGTTAGTGGCCGAATCCTCTATGACAATTATGAATGCATGACCTAGAGTTATGCACTTGTGACTTTTACATTCATGATCCCTAGTTTAGCGGCTATGTAGGAACTGTGAAAATCCTCCAATCCCCACTTACTGGGAAGCAGCTGCCGTGATTGATGGGTTATCTGTCCTCTGTCAGTCAGGAAGTAGCTGCCTGACAGTCCCACCCCACCCCTTGTGCAAGTGATCTCCAGTCTAAGTAGGAATTGTGGCAGCTATTCTTGCTTCTGTGTCTCACAGAATCACGGGGGGGGGAGATGTCACTGTTTCCCAATCAACAGGGGAACAGATCCCTTTCTTTTGGAGAGACTGCTGCCTAGTAAGTGGGGCTTGAGGGAATTGTGATGGACTTTATTGTGCAACACCGTAACTACAGTGCTAACACATCTGTAAATTTCCTAGAGTATTCTAGCTAGAATAAAAACCATCAACTGCCCACTCATGGTGTTTGGGATTCTGGAGTGCTCCCTGCCCTCTGTGATCTTTATTTCCAGTCTACAAAATAATATGATTTTATCTCTTGATCTTCTTCTGGGAATCCTGCAAAGGGATAGGGAAATTTTCTCTGGAGGTATGAGCAGAAAATTGTGATATTAAAAAAAGATTCTAAGAAACTCTGGCAAGTATGTAGCAGTGAATTTCAAAGTGTCAGGCTATATTCTCCTGTAGTTTATAGGAGAATCCATAGCCATGCATTCAGGATAAATATAGATAGAAAATACATTACAGCCTGCTCTATACTTAAAAGGGTTAATACTCTGGTTAATTAAAAGCCCTACCATAAAATACAGACATCCCAATCAATCAATCAATCAATCAATCAACCCACTCATAAAAAAAAATCTCACTATTAAGTTTAAGGCAAGACTTTGTTATTGACCACTGCTAACTCAACTTTGACTTGTGGCAGCCCTATGAGCGTCAGACCTCTAAGTCACCCTCTCACCAACATCCTTGCTCAGGTCTTGTGGATTCAAGGCCATGGCTTCCTTGATTGGGTCCATCCATTTGTAATGTGGTTTTCCTTCTTTTCCTACTGCCTCTACCTTACCAAGCTCTATTGTCTTTTCTAGTGAATCATCTCTTCTCAAGATATGGCCAAAGTATGGCAGTCTCAGTTCAATCATCTGGGCTCCTAAGGAGAGTTCAGGCTTGATTTGCTTGAGGATTTGTCTTTTTTAGTAGTCTGGGGTAGCTGTAGAACTTTTCCCCAGCACCACCTTCGAAACAAGGCGATTTATTCCTATCAGCTTTCTTCCTTGTCCAGCTTTCACAGCTATGGCCATTTCTGCACGACACTCTTATAGCGCGATGATTCCACTTTCAACCTCCTATGGAATCCTGGGGTTTGCAATTCCGGGAGGGGCCGGCTATTTTGGCTATTTTCTATTAAAATAATTTATTTTATTTTCTATTTTATTTATTTATTTATTTATTTATTTTATTTCTATTTTATTTATTTCTATTTTCTATTAAAATAATATTAAAATAATTTGCTATTTTTCTAAATCTTTGCTATTTTCTGCCAGCAGTGTGGTGTTACTATCTGTGTATCTTAAATTTTTGACGTTCCTTCTTCCAATTTTTATGCCTCCTTCCTCCAAGTAATCTGGCTTAACGTATGATATGTTCAACATACAAGTTAAGCAGTTAGGGTGATAAAATGCAGTCTTGCCTGACCCCCTTGCCAGCTGAAAACTATTCTTTATGATTTGACTTCATATTAATTTGGTGCAAACAACATTCAAACCTGAAAGCCTCATTATCATCTCAGTTACTTCCCAGAGCAAGGACAGCGTGCCATTTACTCTGGGACTCTGGCAAATGACTTAATTCCTCTAAAAAAACTTCCATAGATGCTCTCCTTAATGCTCCCTTTCTACCAAACCACTGCTCTTACATACCTAGCAAGACAAAAAGGGAAGACTCCTCCACCAGCCTGTTGAATCGTCAGTGGTGGTTAGGATACAGGCAACAAGAAGGTGAAGACTGATGAGTCCTTACTGGAATTGTCCTCATGCAACCGCGACAGGTGGTCCACAAGTCTACAGGCACACACCCTTCCTTTGTTCCAAGGACTAAATTCAAACAGAAAGTGTCTCACCCCAAATTGGAAATAATCATCCTGTCCCCTCTCACACATAAATAGTTGGGTTAATTATTAAAAACAGAATCCACTGTCTGAGTTTAAAAGAGCAGAAAAGATTAAAGGAGAAAGAACAGAGGAAGAATATCCTGATGGTAACTATTCTTCAGCCTGAATCCTACTGCTAATCCCAACTACAGTAGACTCAGTGAATGATAGGATTTTTATTAGAGTTGATTCACCATTTCACAAATGGTTAATTAGGTGTTTTCTAACAATGGGAACTAACACTCAGATTTAGCATGCCTTAGGCCAGGAATAAGAAGTGTGTGGTCCTCAAGCCATTATTGGACTACAACTTCAAAATTATTGACCGTTTTCTGGACTGATGGGGCCCGTAGTCCAACAACATCAGGAGGGCTGCATGATTTTCAGCCCTGCCTTGCTTAAGCAGTTATACTGGCTTCCAGTTTGTTTCCAGGTTAGTGATGACCTTTGGTTTGGGACCAGGCTATCTGAAGGACTGTCTTCTTCCAAATTAATTTGCCTGCCTACTGATTGGCCCCAGAACTATGCCAAGTAGTGAGGCCAAGAAGAGGGCTTTTTCAGTGGCTGCTCCCAAGCACTGGAACTCCTTCCAGATGAAGCCCTTTCTTTAGTGGCCTTACAAATGCTGGTCACAGCCTCCCTTTTTGGGCCATAAAGGGTTGCTCCCTTATCTAAATAGTTTCAAAGTGTCTGGTGATGTGTTTTGAAAATCAGCGCCAATCCAGTATGGAATGAAGCTTGTAAAATAGTGGACCTGAAGACACAGACGAGAAATTGCCCGAGGAAGTAATTAGCAGCAGAAATTCTTCTCTGTCCGGCTTAAATTTGAGACAATTGCCTCAGGCAGCACAGTAACAGTAGTTGGTAACAACTCACTAGCTACTTATTTCTGCAATACAGAGCTCTTTGCGTCTATTGGTGGGCAGGGGCAGATTTTATATTGTCACACAAGTTGTTCTGAGTCTCTTAAAGTAACGTGCTGCTTCATATGTAACACAGGTTCATTGTCACTGTCGAAGTAAAATGCAGCTGCCAGTCCAGTCAACTTCTGTATTTGGACTGTGGAAGAGTGTTGCCTTGTCCTTTGCCTCAGGCAGCAACATGTACTGGGCTGTCCCTAGACTAACTCATAGAGTAATAGACAATTAAAATTAAAGAATTCTGGGAGAATTCCTTTCCTCACAGCTAGGATAAAAACAAAAGTGTGGTTGTTCAGTGAAATCAATAGTAGAAAGAAAATACAATTTTTCTTTAATGGTTAGTGTAGCATCTTATTGCCTAGATATCTGCTGCTAGTTTGCTTTTTTGATTTACTAATTAAAATTATCTTGAGCTCAGTATGTAGTTCAGTGTGAGGAAAACAAAGGAAGGTTTTGTAAACAGTAGTAAATGCAGTTAAGATGTGAATGATGTGACTGAGATGATGTACAACCCATCATCTTATGTGTGTGCTTTGGGAATGAAGTTACTTCTATCAGCAAAAGATAATAACAATCAAGTATATAGGATAACAGAACTGCTTGCAATAACAAGAAGGTAACTGGTAATTATAAAATTAGGCTTGGAACTTCATTACACCATAGGTTTGTTGAGCTATTGGTTTAGTTCTATGTATGATCTTTCCTTACCATACAAAGTCATGTCTCTCCTGTTGTTGTGTTGCATTTCCATCATTATTGGATTACATCTTTTAATTGAGAGGAAAAGATGCTAATAGCTCCAATATCACTGCTGTTCAACTAATGCTTCTTGATGTGATCGTTATGTTCTGCTGCAGTTCTCATATTTTGGCAGTCATGTGGTGTGAGTGGATGTCGTCCCCCACCCTCCATACAGGGTGAATTCACTCCACTTCCAGTGTCTGGACAAAGAAGACATCATGGTGCAAAAGAACAATGTTGCTTTTATTCCATTCCCTGGTACATATTTCTATTTTTATTATTATTATTTGCTTTGCTATAATTGCACAATTGCACTGTTGTGGCAGTCACCAGCATACACAATTATGGCAAAACAAGTTTTTAAAAAAAAGAAACGGGTACCAATTATGACAAAATAAATAAATAAACAAACGGGAACGACCTTGTTTTCACTCCGTTCTCCTGTATATATTTATTTGTTTTTTCATAGTTGCTCTATTGTGCTGCCATGGTGGTCACCAATATGCTGCAATTACAGCAGAGAAATTAAAAAGGAAATATGTGCTAGGGAACCAAAATGACGTAACTGCAGAAAAAAAAAGGGAGGGAAAGAAAACAAATAATGTGCATATGCTATGAGGCACTGCAGAAGACTGATCGTGAAAATATGCATCGCCAAAGTGGCACCATAGCATTATCGCAGACAAAGCATGAAAACGATTGTTTCCATACTGGGATGCTTCCGTTTGCTTAAACAATCCAATTGCTGCAAGACAACAGGCTACTGTGATAAAGACTTTAGTAAAAGTGCAGTCTTGTTTATGGATAAAGCATGTTTGACAAGGAAGGTATTGACAGAAGCTTTTAAGTTTTGGTGCAGGTCAGGCAAAGACAAGAAGCCTGTATTGTACCACAAGAGACAGTCCCTGAAGAGTTTGATATAATCTAGATATATTAATATTAATTCACTTGAGCATTGAGCTAGTGACAGCAAACTAATCCTGTGGAAAATAGTTGGGAAAGATGGCATTTTCTGTCTCATCATTGTATGTTGCTGGAGAATGGCTGGGACATAGTATCTGTTTGTGGTGATGATAATTACGTTAAACCTCTTTTGGGTTGACTTCCTAAAGACGATGCTAAGTAAGGAGCTGGAATCACTCAACAAGATATAACACCATCAGTGACAGACACTGTGAATCTGTTTTCTTTGTTCGACCATTTTTGCCTTCAGTTCAGCGCATCTGCCATTCAAAGTAAAATTCTTCAGATTTAAGGCTTTACATGGTGTTATTTTGGCCAAAATAATTCATATGGCTCCTTTAGCTACAGCTACTTTCCTCTCTCTCCATGTCCAAACATCAGTACTTAATATACTGCCTGTATAGTGCTGCCCTCTGTCTGCACAGTCGTATCGCTTGCCAGCTGTATTTGAGGGCATACAAATTCAGAAATTATTTTAACCTGACCTAAGTAAACTGGAATTTCTTTTTAATTTCATGAATTGAGTTTGTCCACAGTTTAGCTACAAACCTATAGTATTTTCCTTTTTGTCTTCCTCTTTTTATTTAACAAAAATATGAAATAGGACATAAAACAGTAGATGTAATTCAGAAAACCAAGCTGAGTTGCATCAATATTCTCTGTTTGAATTAATAAAACAATTTCTTGCTTTCAAACTGAGTAATTTTTACATACAGGTATAGCTCAGTTAACAAAGAAGTGTTCTTGGACATTACTTCCGTAACAGAAAATTTAGTATTAGATGTTACTCCAAAACGTGGGTGACTCGGGGGTCCACCTGCAATGCCAATATCTCTGTGTGACAATGGGAACTTAATTAGCTCAATAAAGAGGTTTATGAGAGGGGGATAACCTATCAAGATCTTCCACCAATGTTTATGGGGTCCTCACAGGAAAGAACCAGCCAGATATTTCAAAATAAACTAGATGTGCTTTTATTGGAAGAAATGTAATCACATGCACACAAGAGATTCATGCAGTCACACAGTCACACAAGGCTGACGCAAAGGGAGGAAGATATTGGATAGCGAGATTCAGCGTGCAGAATGGGCAATAATTACTAATCCTGAAGAGCAGTGAAGAAACAGTGATGTGGCTTAGGCCTGCATCTAAGGGCAGTATAATCTGGGATTCAAAGCAACAGAAGGATGTTCATTATCTGATGTATGGCAAACTAGCTGCTCAAAACTGGGGGGTTTATACTTTATTTCCCTCCCTGAAGAGGGGTGAGTAAACTGCTTTCTGCCAGAGTAAACAAAAAGAGACTGGAATGGGCTGATTGTCTCAATGTCTTGGTTGGGTAATATGACTGGGAAAGGTTTTGGTAGGAAATGCGTACAGCAGACATGCTTGCCTAGGCTTGACTATTGCTTTCTGAGGTTGGGCAATTGAAAGGTTTAGCTTCTTAGAGCCATTGAGTCAAGCTTTCCCAGCTAATCCACAGCAAACTTATGGCCTGGCTGTGGTGAGGTTACCTCTGACCTACTTTTGCATGTCTTCGCAGCCAGTGTCGTTCTCCACATGGCCTTTCAGCCATAAGTGTATATAACTTAATTTCATGCCAGTTAAGGTTTGCCAATTAGACCATATCACAGTGTGGCAGTTTACAGCTGCTAACACAGAGGCAAAAATAACATGGAAAGAATAGGGAAATGTCCTGCTCCACAAAAAAGGAACAGCTCAGTGTGTCTCAGCAAACCTTTCATTCCAAACTAACAATATGCCCATCTGAAATGGATCAACCAGGTCAACCAGTGTGTTTCAATCAACCAAGTCAGGTAAGCCTTGCAAGTATAAAGAAAGACATTTCCAACTTCCTGGAGACCATTTGAAAGCTTCCTTCAATATGAATCCAAGGATGACATTTTCTTTCATTAGCTGCCACTTTTCTTATGATTTCCATTTCAGTGGCTGAATTTATAGATCTGTGGGTGTTTTTTTTAAACATGCTAGGGGGAGCTGGTGAGACAAGCTTATCTGCTCCCCTCTTTTCTTTTCGTTTTGCTACTGTTTTTTATTACAAACTAACAATATGCATGTGTGAAATGAACCAACCGTTGCAGTATAAGAAAAACATGTCCAGCCTTCTAAGAGACCATTTGAAAGCTTCCTTCATTCCACCCTATCAAATGCCTTCAGTGCACCAAATGAAACTAATGCAACTGAGAACCCCGCTAGGTTGGGAGTGGTGTGTTACATTCAATACTCTTCTAATCATGTGCACTAATTTGTGACTTGGCATAAAGCCCACTTGGTCAATATTTATATATGACACAATGAAGATGTTGATTCTGAGCTAGAATGTACGCCAGTATTTTGACATCCTGATTTATGAGAACCATGGGCCTGAATGATTTTACCAGTGGGCTTTCCTCTGTAATTTTAGGTATGAGAACAATGCTTGATGTCTTCCAGCTAATTGATGAGGGGATGTGATTTATTAATTCATTGAATAGATTAATTATATAAGGGGTCAGTTCATTATTTAAGAGCTTGTAAAATTCCCCTGACAGTCCACTGAGACCAGGAAATTTACCTATTTTTAAATTCTGTATTGCTAATTTAATCTTGTTCTATTCTATAGGCTTGTTAAGAATGGATTTATGGACTGTGTTTTTGTTTTTTAAAGATGTAATGGTTTAAAAAATTCATTAATGTTTAGCTCATTTGATAGTTCACAGGAACACAAATTTGAATAAAAATCCCAAAACTTCTGCAATATTGCGCTTAATTGAATTTTAATGCCCCTTTCATAGTAGTGATGCTCGGTAATAGTTCCTTTTCTGCTTTTCCTTGAATTCATCTAGTTAATAACTTTGAATTTTTACTATTGTTTTCACAATAGCGTGCTTTTGTGAATTGTAATGAAGTCTGGATTTTTTTTTTAGGCCTAATTCTTCAATTTCTCACCTTTTCTTAATCAATGCATTAAGCACCTTTGAATCTTGACATAATTCGTGAGAATGTGTTAATACAGCAAGTTCTGCTAGTAGTGACATTTTTTTGGCTTCCCTTATTCTATTTTGTTTTGTGGTTTCCTGAATAAAAATGTCCCTTCAGTATGGACTTCAGTGTGTCCCATAACAAAGCCGCAGACGTATCTGAGGTTTTGTTTTCATTATAAAAAGAACTGGATTGACTCTTGAACAATTTTTTAAAATTGCTTGTTTAACAAGAAATGATGACCATACAATGGATTCAATAATTATATCTTGCATCTATGGCAGGAATGATTTGCGGATTTAAAAAAATCAATTCTTGAGCAGGAGCAGTGGGGTAGATGAGTAAAAGTAAAATCTTTTTCTTTAGGGTGAAGAATTCGCCATGGGGTCTATCAGTCCCATCTTGTTTATGCTCTCCAAGAGCAAGGAAGGAATCACTAATTTTTTGTCTTTAGGAAAATATGATCTATTCCAAAAGGAATCTAACATGTTAGAATCTCCACCAATAATTATTTTACCTAATGCCATGCCACTCACGATTTGGAGGAAAAGACTAATTTGTTTAATATGCTCCTCGTTGGGAGCATAAAAGGTTCCTAATGTGACTAAATGGTCCATTATTTCCCCTCCTAAAATGAAGAATTTGTCCTCTGTATCTTTCTTGATGCTGTGAAGTTGAAAGCGGCTTCCTTTATCAAAAACAGCAGTAACTCCTTTTGCTTTTCCCATTTCCCCTTAGCACAAACTGCTCTTCAAATTGTGTTGCAGGTAGCACAGGTTTTGATCCTCTGTTGTGAGTTTCTTGTAGAAATATGTTTGGATGGAATCTTTTAATCTGTTTTAATTTTTTTCCTCATTTAGGGATTGATTCTAATCCAATAACATTAAATGAAACTATCCTTATTCTGTTCATGTTATCAGTATAATGGCTATGTGTACATGCTTTCCATAGGGTCCCTTCCAGATCCAAGCTTGAGGAACTTTGACCATTTCCCCACTAGACTAGACCCAAAGGCCCCTCCCTAAACTGCAAACCCCAGGATTCCACAGGATGTTGAAAGTGGAATAATAGCACTATAACAGCCTAGTGTGGAAATGGCCTTTGAGAGAAGGAGAGTTGCCCTTTCTGGAAATATTTCAAAGTTGAATAGATCTTGAGTTATTTACATAATCACATCCACTTACAGCAAAAGTTGCAAATATATTCAAACCAATATAATAATAAGAAAACAACTTTCTTCATTCCAAGAAGAGGACAGCTCTGCCTGAGGCCAGGATCTTAGATCAGAGTAGGCTGGAGCTCCTCTATTAGAATTAGGTGGAGTTGTTGCATTTCGAAACTTCTGGTCAATAGCCTCTTCTCTTCAATAAGCTACCTGAGTCGGAATGAAAGTCAACATATATACATACTCACTGTAACAACTAATTACCCTGAGATGTGTAGAGTTTGTTCAAGATTCGATTCCCTCCTTTCTAAGAGTAAGATGTTATATTAACGTACTGTCTGCAAAATGGCGGGCCAATCATCTGTCTTCTTCAGTGAGACCAGAACTCTTCAAAATGGCATCTTTCTCTTCTTCTCCTGTGTATCCAGGTCTGTTCCTTTAGATCAGCACGGAAATACTGTTTAAACTCTTTCTAATAAGCAGCTTCAGGTTTGCCGCTGTTTCAGTGGACTGTGGTTATTCTTTTTGTCTTTCTTTCATTCCACTTTCCATTCTGATACCTGGTGATCTTTGGGAGAGACCTTCTCCTTGTATTCCTTCCTCCAATTCTTTTGGAACAGGAATATCTAGCACCACAAGAATGTCTACCATTTATTTTCTTGTAGTTGCAATCATGGTATTGTTCTTGTTTGTAGCAATCAGTTTGAAGGGGAATATCTATATTTGATTCCTCCATTTTGGAGTAAAAACACTAAAGTTTTGAAAGTGTGCTTTCAGCATCTGAGCTACAAGTCTGTGATGGACTGATTCACAGTTCTCTTAGTCCCAAGTATCTGAAACTTCTGTCATAACTTTTTTCTGCATTATTATCTCCTCCAGCTTTAGAAATTTGTGAGGCTTTGACCAACTCACCCTCCACACATCCACCATGTTGGATAATCAGGCATATTTGTAAAATCTTTGTTTTAAAAGCAGAGGCGGGACCACACTTAGAGGCTTGAGATGATTAAATAATATCTATCCCCTTTTCTCTTGCTGTGCTGAATAATATTTATTCATGAATAATATTTATTCATTTATATCTTGCTTCCACCTGAGCTCTCAATAAAAAGTATAATGTACAATAAAATTCAGTCACATCATGCAAAAAGTTCCTTAAAAGCAGGACAAAAAACAAATTTATAGTGAAGGCCTGGCAAAACAATCCAGCTGCCAGGCAAAAATCCAACAGGAGACAGCCTGATTTCCTTTAGGATGGTGCTCCACACTGGACAAGAGCAACAGATTTATCAAGTGTTAGAAATTTGACCCTCTAACTCCTGCACAGTAGTATTGTCACTGTTCTGAGAAATCCTTCCAGCAGGCTTGAGGTAGTGGATGCCCAGGTAGAGGAGATAGAAAACCAGAGTGCCTAGAGCACGAGACTTTTAATTAAAGGACCAGAGCCAGAGCGCTATACAAAGTCCAGCAGCTACAAGATTTGAGAATTACATCTCCTATATAAAAGTCAAAGTGTATATGTTTGTCTGTGTCAGGTGAAGACCTCATATGATTGGCTGCCTGGGAAGATTCTATAGAATCCTGGGGTTTGCAGTTTAGGCAGGGGCCTTTAGAAATCTCAACCAGAGAGCTCTTGGGCCTGGCCAGTTGCTATGGAGATGAGGCCTGGCACCAAGGAGGAGGGCAGTGTATTCCATCAGGAACCCAACCTCTGTATGTTAAAAACTCTGTATATAGATTGGATTGGGGAATATGGGGAAAAATTACAGGTACTGGACAAGACAGTTTGTAGAATCAGAGACCACAGGATCTCAAATCTTTCTAACAAGTATTACCTATGAGAAAAAAAAAATCCTGGGCAATGCTGGGTATACACACTAGTAGCATTATGCAATGCAGAAAGATAGCAACCTTCCACTTCCCCATTTTGAAAGCGAAATGCCTTTCTCATAATCAACAATGCATCTGGCCCTCTGTTAGGGACTTAGGGGCTGGTGATTTCCTGAATCAGCTGTGGGTTGGGCTAGATGACCCTTGGAATCCTTCCAAGTCTATAGCGCGGAGACTCTAAGGGTCTTTTTACGCTGCACAGTTATGGCACTACAATTCCCCTTTAATTGCCATGGTTCTGACCTATGGAATCTGCAGTTCAGAATTCTCAACCTGCGAGTTCTAGTATCTCACCAAACTACGAGTTGGCACTAAAATGTCATAGTGCTATTATTCCACTTTCGACATCTTACAGAGTCCTGGGTTTTGCAGTTCAGGGAAGGGCATTTAGAATTCTCAGCCAGAGAGCTCTTTCGCCCTCCCTAAACTGCAAGCGCCAGGGTTCCATAGGATGTTGAAAGTGGGATAATAGCGCTACAACAGTCTAGTGCGGAAATGGCCTCAGTATTGCACAAGATGTTGCCACAGCACTTAAAAACAGGACACGGTACGATAATTTTGTAGTGTGAACGGACCCTAAAACCGGCCAGTTCAAAGGGCACTTCGCCGCCTTCGATCGAACCCTCCCACTCGAGTTTCTCCGAAAAATCCCGACTTCTGTACTGTAATAACAAACTGGCCGAGGCCGGATACGGAAATGACCGAGTATATCCGGAACTAGCCGAAGTGATCATCAGCAAGCTATCGAAGCGTACGAAGGCTAGACTGAAGCAGACTCCGGGTGAAGAGCCATCATGGCGGATGTGATCGAGAAGCTGCGGGCAGATGGGATCCAGAAGCGGCTGCTGCAGGAAGGCCGGGGACCGCTGCCCGACTATCAGGATGGCACCAAGGTAAAAAGAACGTGCCCATTTTTCTTGCCGCCTGAGCTAACGGAACAGGGCCGAAGAGAAAACACGCATGCGCGAGCAGAAGCCGCTGAGAGGGCAAGGGCGATCGCGGCCGGAGCGGGAGAGATGAGCGGGGCGTGGAAGTTGAGGGGGCGATCTAAATTTTGATTCGCTTAGGACTCCACTAAGGCGATCATGATTCGTCGGCGGCCTTCGAGTGGGTGGGGCTCTCGGTTTCTGTAGCGCACGCCCATAATAAAGTGAGTTGCTGTGGATACGGGAGTCTGGAGGGCCGACGTCTCGGTTTTGCGCGGGGGAGATACTTCCCCTTCTCTGACCGGCCGCTGTTTGAGGGCGGGGAACCCCTGAGGGGCGCTTTGTGCCCATTAGCTTCCCTTTAATTTCATTTTTTCGCGGTCCCCTTTGAAGTAGCTCAAGTACGGCGAACCGGTAGCTCCTGCTATTGCCGCCTTCTACAGCCTCGTCTGAGGCCATTTCCGCACTAAACAGTTATAGCGCAGTTATTCCACTTTCAACTGTTGTAGCGCTATTATCCCACTTTCAACATCCTATGGAATCCTGGGCCCCTCCCTAAACCGCAAACCCCAGGATTCCATAGGATGTTGAAAGTGGGATAATAGCGCTACAACAGTCTAGCGCGGAAATGGCCCGGTTTTGAGTTAGCGATTAAAAAAAACACAGGTCGGCAAATCGCGGCCTTCCAGATTTTGTTGCATCTCCTACCAGCTGCCCCTGTTGGCGTTTCTGTTTGGGGCAGATGGGATTTGCTGCGGGGAAACCCCCCCCCGGGTGACCACGCAGACCCTACCCCTCCACTGGATTTTTTTGTTAGCAGTTGGTGCGCGCTGCCTGATTTAAAGCGCCTACTTCCTATTCTAAAGTTGGAGAGCTTCCCAACGCAACTTACAGAGGAGTAAAAACAGGACGGTTCCTGGTCCTGAGAGTATAATTTTTTTTTTAGTCACAACACAAAAGGGAGGAGGGACAGGGATGTGGGGAGAAAATAAAGGCACTCGTTTTTTGTTTCATGGGTTTTTATAGAGACTGGCTGTAATGCAGCCAGATTTTGTTTTCTTTTTCCACACCGGCTGGAACGGAAACAGTTCAGAGAAATTCATGGGGATGCCAAAAGGCCAGAGGCAACTTGAACGCACACACACGCACATGCACACGGTATTTAAATTATTAAAGAGAGCGAGCATGATGGAGTGGCATGAGTGTTAAACAAGGACTTTGGGTGACCAGGATACTGATCCCCCACCACCATGGAAATGCACTGCATGACCCAGGACAAGTCACATTCTCTCAGCCTAAGAGAAAGGCAACAGCAAACCTCTTCTGAATAAATCTTGCCAAGAAAACCCTATGATAGGTCAGTTTTAGGTTTCCGTACGTTGGAAGTGACTTGAAGGCACACAACAGCAATAACAACAATTTAAATTATTCCTGTGTACAGTGCACTGCTGTGGGTAATCCTGTATGTGGTGTGGCAGAATTCACATGCTAGTTGAAAGAGCAGGCAAAAATGGCTTTTGCCTTCTTCCAGTTGTTCTTGGAATTTTTTTTATTTATTTTTTTTTGCACTCAGCTTTCTACCACAAACAGTATCACACCATCAGCAAAGCATAAAACTCTTCCCACAAACTGTCAAGGAGTACAAAAGATCTCCCCTCTTCCCTGGTATAATCAAGTATGTGTTTAGAGGGTACAGGATGCTTAAAGTTTCTATTATCCAAATACGTTCATTAAAACTGGCTGTCACGTGGATTAAACTCATCTGGGCTAAATCCCCCGATAGATTCTACTGCTGTTGGACAGAGCAGTCAGTCAGCAAGTGTTGCATCTCCCTGTCCACAGTGTAGTTATGGCAAAGACTTTTTTTATTCTGACAGACTTTTAGAAGTAAAAGTTTCTAAGGAAAGAGTTTTTAAGAAGGTGTTGTATTGGTTTAAATAGTACTGGTTTTATCCTTTTTATGTGTATGTTTTCAATTGTTTTAATATTGTTAATAGTTTGATTCTATTTTAATATTGACTTTTGAGTGTTTTTAGCTAAATTAGACTCATTTTGATTTGTAAGCTACCTTGGATAAATCTTGGGGAAAAGGTCAGGTATAATAATAATAATAATAATAATAATAATAACAACAACAATAGCAGCAGCAGCAGCTGCAGAGATAGGAGAAGCTCTGGTGCCTTTAGAAGAGGTCACAGCTCAGTGGCAGGGCCCAGATTCTGCACACTTTTAGTTAAAAATACCAGGAAGTTGATCATATGAAAAACTTTGGGCTGGGACTGTAAAGAATTGCTGCCAGTCAGCATGGACAGTATTGGCTACCTTGGCGAGTAGCTTGACCTGGTGCAAGACAACTTTGTATGTGAAGGTCACTTGATTCTTCTTCAGATCCATTGGC
Organism: Iguana delicatissima; assembly: GCA_948472985.1. Classification (NCBI taxonomy): domain Eukaryota; kingdom Metazoa; phylum Chordata; class Lepidosauria; order Squamata; family Iguanidae; genus Iguana; species Iguana delicatissima. The sequence goes on along the minus strand of CAOKZL010003301.1, from coordinate 44,983 downwards.
TGGCAGCTCTGAGTTTTTGCACAACTGCTAAAGGCACAAGAGCCCCATCCTTCTTTGGTTTCTAGTCATCTGGACTGTTTTCCAATCTGCCTTCCAACTTTCCTAATGTAATGCCAGCTTTCTCCCTCTCTTATTTTCATTCAGAGGGTTTTGAGAAACTTAGGTGGAGCTCCAGATGGAAGCTTCTGAAAAGCTTTCGATTTGCTGATAATTGCTTATTGTCTTCATCAATGGTAGCTCCTGTAGGGACGAGGCTGTAGAAGGCGGCAATGGCAGGAGCTGCCAGTTGTCTTCATCAATGACAGTTTTGTCTGATTCAGTAGCTTGCCATCTAGCCAGCAGTATGAACAGGCTGGTGGGCCAGTGTTTCTTTCTTTTTTTTCCCCTCTGCCCACTGCCAAGATTAATACAATCAATTAGTGGAACTTGGAAGATTGTTTGTTGGACAGCTCCCAGAATTTCTTAAACTGTGTGGCTGTAGTCATAGTCCCCAAATGTTCTTTCAGTTTTTTAAATTGGATATTGGGAATCTAATCTCCTATTCTTGTGATCCATCTTGGTCAAACCATCTGTCTCTCAGATGTGTAGGAGTGATGTTCAGCTGCATATTCTGATATGTTGACATCACTGACCACCATGTTGGCAGTTGGTTTGATGTCTCTGCCAGTGGAAGAATGAATTCATAACAGCTTTTATTCGCTGGCCACCATTTTTACTCTGTCTCGCTGCCCACTTGCATCTTCTGTTCCACTGGATCTGTGGAGTGCCCTTATTCTGCAGCTCTGCTTCCCATTCTCTTTCAGGCTACTTTCCACTACCGCACACTGCTCTGCAGTCCAGACCAGCAAGTGTTGGATGACAGTCATGCGCGGGGCAAACCCATGGAGCTCATTATTGGCAAGAAGTTCAAACTGCCTGTCTGGGAGACCATCCTGCGCACTATGAAGGAGGGAGAGGTGGCTGAGTTCTTGTGTGACACTAAGGTAATCCCCATTGTGGCTACAAGCCACCATTGATCACTGAGTGCGAGAAGCATTTTGGATTGGATCCTCTGACAGATCCTTGATTTTCCTGACAGCTCCCTGGATCTCTGTGCATTGCTGATCCCTGGTACCCCATCTGTAAAACAGAAATCATAGCATCCTGTTTCTCATCTTCCTGTAAAAATATATTTTGTAAATAAATAGTAAAAACATGTGTAACAGTAAGCATTTATTTACTGCCTCCATCATAAAACCATTAGGCTTCCATGTATTTTCTTACTGGGTAGAAATCTCAGAATTTAGTATTAGACATGGAATTTAGCAGCTTTGAAATCTTAAGTTGTTTTTCTTTTTTAAATAGGGAATTGCCTTTTTACCCCCTTTCTCACACCTTAACTATGAAGTGAAGCTATAGGAAGTCTGGTTTTGCAGAACTTCTAAAGGTTTCTTAGCTGTATCTATATTGTTGCCCTCTCTAGGATTTGTAGTTGCAGAATAAAGTTATGCTCAAGGAATGCAAAGATGTTTATTAGCATACTATACAGAGAATTTAGCTTTTCTTGATGTATGGCAGAGCTGGAGTGCAGAGCATTGTTCTTTTCTGGAGTTTTCTTCATTGATTCTTAGATACAGAAGCCCTGTTTGGTATTCACTTTGCTCTTTTCAAAATATGTACAAAGCAGTTTTCTCCAGCTGAGCAAACAATGTTCCCTGAAAGTGATTCTTCTCCTGCAGCAACAAGGACTTTGTGGCATTTTCTTTCTTCTTGCAGCATGTGGTCTTGTACCCAATGGTCTCAAAGAGCTTGAGGAACATTGCAGCTGGAAAAGATCCACTGGAGGGGCAAAGACACTGCTGTGGTATTGCACAAATGCATGAGCATCACTCCCTGGGTTACCCAGACCTTGATGAGCTCCAAAAGAATCCTCAGCCCCTCATCTTTGCCATTGAGGTGGTCAAGGTGAGTGAGAAGGAGAGGTGAGGTCCTGTGGGGTAGAGACTCTGGCATGTATTGGGCTTTGGAGTGTCTTCGCTTATTTGGGTTGTATGACTGCCGCAGAGGAGGAGAAGGTACATTACATAACAACTTGGATGGCTGTGGTCTGCCTTGTTGTGTGCATCTTTTTGTTAACCTGTGTACAAGAGTGGGTTCAGTCAGCTTTTTGAAGGATCAAGTTACAGAGAGAAGGAGCATGTTTTTTGTCTTCACATGAGGAAGTGAGGGCCTTTGAGTTCTTCCTCATTTCTTGAAACTCATCTGAGACTGTTCTTTCTCCCTCTGTGTTGTGGGCTAGGGTGGTAAGCATGGAAAGTCAGGATAGTTCTTGTAGTGTTCTTATGGAATTCTGTGGCTTTTTCATGGTTTCTGTTTATGATCTGCCCTGGAATATGTTGCTGTTGTGCCTTCCTAGGTGGAAAGCCCAGGCTCGTATCGGCAGGATCCTTGGGCCATGTCAGATGAGGAGAAGATGAAGGCTGTTCCACTGATCCATCAGGAAGGCAATGAGCTCTATAAGGAAGGCAAAGTGCAGGAGGCAGCTGCCAAGTACTATGATGCCATCGCTTGCCTCAAGAATCTGCAAATGAAGGTGACTGGAGGCGTGTCTTCTGCAGGAAATTTTTGCAAGGCGACTATCTTTTTGCTTGCTGTAACTTTGTTTTGGTCTGCAAGTCGTTATGGGAGCAAATGCAAAATGAGAGGGAGGGAGTTTGGAATAGACAGGGCTCCTAGTTTGCGTTCATTGCACTTGTTACTTCAAGGAGAACCTTGCTAGATAGCAGAAAAATGCCCCTCTTTGGGGGAAGGGTCTAGTATTGTCTAGACTAGTGTTTCTCAACCTTTTTCCAATCATTTTATTTTCTCAGTCACTTCTTTGTTTCTTCTCACTTCCGTCTGTGGTCCCTTAGTCTCGTGCTGTGGCCCCCCCATTTTATGCAACTTTCACCTGTGCCCCTTGGAATATCCTACAGGCTCCCAGGGGGCCATATGGCCCTTGGTTGAGAAACACTGGTCTAGAGGGATGGTGACTTTGCCTGTGATTTGAATGAAACAAAAGCTTGAGTGATAGCACCTACAATCTTCAAAATTTGTTTCACACAATGTCCCATGCAGAATAGACCCAGAATGTCATGGTTTTTAGGGAGGTAGGTGGGATCTGGGATATCAACTTAAATTGATTTATAAATGTGTATTTTAGTGTAAAAACATAAGAGAAATCCAAGGTGTTCATTTGGGAAGTATCCAAAGTAGTTGAAAGATCAAGCCCAAAGTGTTTTTGAAGTCTTTGTTTTGGTTCCCTGGCCCTCAGTAGCTTCAGTACCTCCCTCCACCTCATGCCTCCACCCATTTGAAGGATATCTGCCAAGTCACAGCAGCCATTCTTACTTAACATCATTCTAACGTTGCCTTCCCTAACCTAGTGCCCTCCAAATCGTTTGCAGTACAACTGTCAGCATCTCTGATCAGTGGGGGCTGATGGGAGTTATCTTTGCAATTATCCAGAGGTTTCAGTTTGAGGAAAGCTGGCCTAGTGCTGCTAACTTGCCTCCGATCTGAGACAGTGATAATTGGACTGAAGCACCTGTCCTTACTCTTGCAGTACTGTTACATGATATGAGGAACAGTTGGTATTCTCTGTTCTCCATATTTCTGACAGGGTCCAGAAACCCGTTTGCCCTCTGTATTGGGCAATGCAAAATCCTATCCAGCTTGGGATCTTCTGTGGTCTGAGAGCTAAAATGCTCTCAGGACCAAACAAGACATGATAACAGCAGAACTGTGTGTACGGTCAGAATTGTGGCTTCTTTGTAGTTCCTAAGTGTCACATTCCCTAGTTCCTGGTCCCCAAGGCATCTTTTTAAAAGAACATTTCTTTTGATTTTAATGCTTGTTAGAGGAAAAAAATGGCCAAGGAATATTGAGTGGAGAAGATTGATTTCCACCTTGGTCTCACCTATGCAGTATTGTAAACTCTGTCTTGCAACTCCCTGCCTCACATCCCCGTTCCCAGCATCTGTTCTCATTTTAAGAGTGAATTGGAAAAGTGTGGGTTTAGTCCTGAGGCTATGATGTCTACTTTTGCTCTGTGTCAATCTCCATGTGTCTGTGCACATAGGGAACACCTTACAGTCACCTATGTATACCTGATCCTACTTCTTCTCCTAACCTGTGCCACAGGAGCAGCCAGGATCCCCTGACTGGATCCAGCTGGACCAACAAATCACCCCCTTGCTGTTGAATTACTGCCAGTGTAAGCTGCTTAGTCAGGAATACTATGAAGTGCTGGATCACTGTTCTTCCATTCTCAACAAGTATGAAGGTAAGGCAGTCTCATTTGTCAGTGGGGACGTGGAAATCACCGTACAGTTGACCCTCTCCTGGGTTTCCCTTTTGTAAGCTTGTAGCTCCTTGCCCCCGGCTCCATCTTGCACCACCACGCCTCACCCAGATTTTCAGAGCTGGCAAACTCAGCCTGGTTTTCTCCCAACTGGGACCCTTCCTCCCAATTGGGACTCTTTCCAAACCCTGCACCATTAGAACTTGTGCAATCCAAATTTTTAAGATCAGCTTTCCAAGCTCCAAAATGCATCTCCAACACAACTCTGAGACTGGAGTCAGGCTTTATGAAAGTGGAGGCCAGAGTGTGGGTAACTATATTCAGCTGCTGGCTTAGACTATCCTTCTTTCCCACTGGCCTGGCTCCACTAACCTTGAGAGATGACTTCCAGTCTATGTGGAAACAGACGGTGATGACTAAAATCTCATCACTGGGTTTCTCCCCACAGCTTCTGTTCAGCATGGGATATGATAAGGCCAAAGCAGCTGTCAAACAGCAAGTGGTAGAAACAGAGCTACAATTGGATCTACCTAGCACCTCAACCTTTATTGCTGTTGACCCCAACAGATATCAAGCTTCACCTATGGCATACTTAGCAAAACTAGAAGTACCTAAACACCGGAGGGCCTTTACTTTGGCACGATGTCATGCCCTCCCCTCAGCTGTCCTGGAAGGCCGATACAAGAAGATCCCCTTCAGACAGACCGTGCCTCTGTGGCTCTGGCCAAATTGAAACAACAGAGCATGTGTTTCTCCAGTGCTCATACTACAGGGACATCCATCTCAGTCTTATTTCCCTTCTCTTGCATAAATACCAAGGACGCACTGGAGAATTCTACACTTCTTTGTTACTTTTAGACATCAACCCCCATATAACATATAATGTTGCCAGATTCTGTGCAGCAGCAGTTAAAATTTGTCAGGCACTGACCTCCACAGTAGACTAGCTCCAAACTTGTCTTGTTTATATGGGAGCTGTGCAACCTGAAGGAGAATTTCAGTGTTGTCTTTAACCTGTTTTTAACTTGTGTTTTTATCCTTTTAACCTTTTCTGTACCTCTTTTTACCTGTGCTGGTCTATGACCATAATAAAGATTCTATTCTGTTCTGTTCTGTTCTGTTCTGTTCTGTTCTGTTCTGTTCTGTTCTGTTCTGTTCTGTTCTGTTCTGTTCTGTTCTGTTCTGTTCAGCCTGGTTTTAGAAGCCCAAGGAGCAGCGGGCCATGATCCAACTTCTTGCCCTACTTCTTCTCCTCTCTGTGTTGCCCCATCCTCCCAACAGCACCAGCCCCTATCTTCTCTCACTGCAGTAAGAGAAAGTAGAAGCTGGTGCTTTTGGGAGGATAAGAGATGAGGGGAGGGGGGAGGAGAAGTGCGTGAGAAGCCGGATCGGCCATAGCCAGTGGCTCCGTAGTCTAGGAGGCAGATGGGCTTCGAAAATCTCATTCATGGTTTTCATAAGGATCTTGTGCTGCTAAACCTCATGAAAGTGAGAACCAACTGTAGAAAGACCAGGGAGCTGTAGAATTCGATTAATCTATCAAGACTCCAATGTTATATTGGGAGGGGGACTGTGTGTAAGGACAGAGCAGACTTACTGTGGTTGAAGAGGCCAGACAACTGATGCCATATCTAGTCTTGAATTTTTCCATTTGGAGAAATTAGAAAAGTTACTTTTGTGGGGAGGCTACAACTCTCAGAATTCTCTAGCCAACATGGCCACTGATAGGAAGTTGCGGAAATTCTAGAAATTTTGGTCCAACCCCCACTCCCCCTCCCCGAAGAAACCCATTGCCAAGTGCTAATCCAAGTTGAAAATGGGATTGATTACTGTGGGCCTTTACAGAGTCTGTGGTGCTTGTGTGCCCAGTGCCCTACTCAGATGTCCTTTGTCCCCACAGATAATGTCAAGGCCTACTTCAAGAGAGCCAAGGCACATGCAGCTGTCTGGAATGCAGCCGAAGCTCAGGCTGACTTTGCTAAGGTGTTGCAGCTGGATCCATCCTTGGGGCCTGTGGTTGCCCGGGAACTGCGCAGCCTGGAGGCCCGCTTACGTGAGAAAGACAATGAGGACAAAATCCGTTTCAAGGGCATTTTCTCCCAGTAGCTGCTGTGCCAACTGTTGCTGCCACCCTTGCCCTCACTCGGGACAGCCCAAGTGTTACCCGTAGTGTTCCTGGGGAAGGCGGCATCAATGGGCCTGTGTGGGTCCCTACATCTACGCAGTTCTTGTGGTGAGGGCACTAGCCTTTCTTGTCAACCGTATGTCATCTCTGTATGAATACCACCCTCTGCTACTGCCAAAGCAAGTGGGAAACAGTAAGAAAGCCTTTCTGATTCATCAGGCCAAAGACAGTGTGTAAAGCTTGCTGAGAAGGTAGTTGCCAAATTTAACATGAGCCTCCCTGTTAACCCTAGAATTTGGTTCTTCCATTTGCTGCATATGGTGCCTTTTTCTCTCTTGCTCATGATGAGGGAAGCTTTACTTCCTGAGGTGGCTCAGTATCTGAAGGGCTGCCTGCAGGTGCTGGTTGTAGGCTTTGAGTTGGGTTGTGAGCCAGGACTTCCCTTCCATCCTGTAGTTCTGCTGTTCTGGATCAGATGGGTCCTGATGTCCACAGCAGTATTTACTGTGTCTCAGGTCTGTGATGCCAGCAAGAGAAAGAGGGGAGTAACCTTCATTGCATGATGAGAGCTGTGTAGCATCTTTGCCCCTTGCTGCTCCTGTGTGCAGTAGTGCATTGCCTCTGCCTAGGAATACATATGGAGTCTTAATTGGTAGGGTGGTTGCCAGGTTCTGTTGTCCTTAGCTTGTTCTTGCTTTTACTTGGGTCTGTGGGATTGTCATTTGAATTCACACACAGGGAAGCTTTGATAGTGTCTTGTTCAATAGTAGCAGCTATGTTGAGTAGAATTCAGCACATTTCCCCCAAGAATAGAATACACCTGGTAAAGGTGAGCTGTGCTGATAATTGGATGTTTTAGCAAATTTGGATGCCTATGCTGTGAAATCCAGGAGGTGCTTCCTAAGAGCAACTTCCCTTCAGTGTGCCCTCCTATTGCGTAAAACTTTTTAAGCTTGTTGATATGCAAATATCAAGACTGGAAGGCAGTGCTGTATTCTTTTACCACTGTATCTACAAAAAGAAACCTCTCTATGTTCGTCTCCTGATACTATTTTGGGAGTTTGTGGAGAGAGGAAGGAAAGGAAGGAAGAGTCCTTGGTGTGTTGTTTGCTGGTAACTGGGCAGCCTTCAGCAGCAAAATATGAAAGCCTAATCAGGAACAGCAACAGATGAGACTCCTTCTTTATTTCTCTGCATGTAAGCTTAAGATGCACACCATGAAAGGCGATGACAGCTGACCTTTTAACATATATATTTGAGCAGCTTCCTCCACAGCATATTATGAATCATATTCTCAGGTTTATTTTGTGGCCCTCTTTTTTACTTTTGGCTTCTTCCTGACTCTGCATCCAGGAAGACAGTGCCTAATAAAGAGGCTTCGCTGACATAAGTAGCTGCCTGCAGCAAGGAAGTGTCAGTGCTGGGGTCATCTCAAAAGGCACTTGCAAAATGTTTCCCATATTGAAAGAGTCTATCGCCCCAGTTACAAATAGCAAAAGAGAATTGGGTGGACATTACCTGTCTTATCATCACCTTCAGAAATTGAACACAGAGCAGTGAAATTTGCTGACAGCACTAAGCATTCATTAAAAGGGGCATTTCCTCATCCCAGTTCTCGAAGGATGCATGATGCCTGTTGGAACAGGCTCCTGTGTGGGACTGCCCTTCTAGGTGCTGTCCTGTGCACAAAAAAGTGGATCTTGTAATAAGGAAATGCCGAAACTGAGTGGCTTGCTTTGCCTGCCGGTTCTGTTAAACGTGTTTTATATGTGGAGGTGAAGAGGATGGTTCCATGCATGAGCCACCCCTTACCTGACAGATAGGCTCTATCTGAGATAATAAAATGCCCAGGGGCCCAGTCACACTCTACAATTACATCACTTTTATTTTGCTTTAACTGCCGTGGTTCCAGTTGATGGAATCTTGGGATTTCTAGTTTGGCCAGAGGCACCAGAGGATCTGTCTGGCTGAGAATTCTTATTGCCCCTCCTAAACTATCAGTACCAGAATTCTATAGAATGGAACTATAGCAGTTAAAGAAGAATAATGGCACGATAAATGTGAAATGTGAATGGACCCCAGGTAGCTATTGCTTTTTTTTTCCCCCCAGCCTGTATCACAGAGAGTCCAGGTAAGTTCCAGGCCAGCTTTCAGTGCTCCGTCAGTGTATTGTTTCTAGATGTCGTGCTCCACTAGGGTGTATAATGCCTACACTGCTCTGCAGCCAGGCAGAAGGAAGGAAAGTCATCCTTAGGTAAGACAAAGCACTTTGAAGTAGTATGTGAAATAAAACAAGACAGAGAGAAAAGAGAAAGAAAGATGGGAATATAGGGACCAGAGAGCAAAAAGAGAGAGATGGGAATGGTACTGACCTGGACAAGGCAGAGAAAGAAATGGAAGAGGGGGGGCTGGAAGCATTGCAAGCACCATGGTCACATGACTCCAGCTTCTTTACAATCACGGGTGCAACCCAGTCTGGATTGCTGCTTAGAGAATGGTTGAGGATGAGTAATATTAACAGTGGCCCAGCTGTCTATCTAGTGTATAACATATGGAAGGATGCTGAACCATTTCCTTTTCCTAAGCAGCCTGAAATCTCTTAATTTCTTACTAGGAACAGAAAGGGAGGGTTAAGATACTGTCCACTTCTTGCTAAAGAACCCTATGCTTGAAGTGCCCGTGTAGCACCATCAGCCTTTGGCCCAAAAGCATTGTGGCTGAAGGTGAGGGTCTGTTTTCTTTCAGGTAACAAATGAATTTGGCTGTTTTTCCGTAACAAGTGGTTTGGTTTGACAGGATCAAACTTTTTTTTTAGTAGTGTGAAGCACAGTTATGGGCAGTATCCTTCAGATCAATGCAACTCTATGCTGTCAGCTCACCAGATGTATCACGGAGGTTGTACAATATGTTTGCAACTGGTATTCAAGTCCATGGATTGCTTCTAGGCTAAATAAGTTGCCTTTTGTTTCCACTGAAGTCAGTGAAAATTAGTCATGACGAAACTTTGTATGTATTTCAGTCTAGATCCATGAGCATACCTAAAAGATTTAGCATTTCCATTTCCTTAGTGTGTTACTCAACATTTGCTAAACCTGTGTGAGTCTTAGCTGCAGCAGGCCAAATTTTGCTCACAATTTACTTGTGCCTTTCTTGTGAACTTTTTTGTAGAATGAACATCGTTAGCTTCTAGCTGTGGAAGTCCTGGCTGTGAATATGTATGTAGGTTCATGCATAGAGGCACTGCAGTTAACAGACATCAGAGCCCAATGCAGAAGCGTGTATCCCTCCGCAGGTAGCTCTGTGGGGTTTTGTTTCTTCTTTGGACAAGTGGATGTTGCCATTTATCTTCCCAATTCAAACTGGAGGAACCAGTTTGTCCTCCCCTATACATCTACAGAGCAATGAATGTATTATTTATTTGCAGCATACTTCAATAAAAAAATCCCTATCAGTCAATTTATTGTTTTTGAGGTTTTGTTTGACAGTCTTGACTGCCTTCAGCACATAAGTGCCTGTTTCATCAGTTCAGATTCTTTCTCCCATCACTTGCACCCCATTTTCAGAGGCAGTATGCACTAAGCAATCTGCCTTGTAGCTGTTAGTGGTATCTTGTGGGAAAAGACATCTAGGATTTGCACAGCCCTGCATGGTTGCACACTCTAGTACTTGGACATGGCCTTTTTGGTAATACATCTCCCGGTCAACAAAGATGTGATAATCCAACTAATGACTCTTTGTCCAACCCTGTGTAGCTTTCAGACTTACTTCCCAATGTATTTAGCCTATAATGTTCCTATCTAGAGAGAACTGAGGTGAACAGGGAAAGTGGGCACATGGTAGAGAATACAGTGAGTGTAATCTATTATTGGTTTGGACCCATTCATTTCAATTGCTCAGGTGCAGGAAGACCTGCCTGTGGACTGTGTTGCACTGTAGGTAACCACATATGGGGTTCAAAATAAGTTTTCCCCTAAGGAAGAATGATAGGTGCAACAGCAGCAGTATGCTTCACCATTTATAGACAAAGCACTGAAAGAATTGTTTTTGATTTTGTTTGTATAGTCTCTGGCATAGAGCTCCCTGGATTATTTATACTTTTGGAGGTGGCTCTGTTTGTAGGTTACTTTTGAAGCTCACATTCACATTTTCAAATTTTCTATACTGCTAATGCCAATCAGTGGCAAAAAAACAAGCTTGGCTTATTGACACTTTTTAGTAAGAAGTGAAATAACAAAATAAAAAAAAGCATAAAGCAAACATTCTTGTTTGGGTTTTTATACAGCGGTATTGTATTTTTTGTTTTTTGATCTGTTAACAGTAAGTAAAGAAATCAGAAACCAATTGTGGAGAGTCTGAAATTGTATCAATGGCTTTTATGTCCTGCACCAAAGTAACTTTCTATTTAAGAGTAAAAAGAAACATGCATAAAGAAAAGATGGGCCATTTGCCTTCTGCTTTATGTGAAGGCCTGAACCAAGGGTATAAGCCTCAGGTTGGTTACCAACATGGACTGAACATTTTAAGTAACATTATTATACTTTGTTCAACTAATTTTTCTGTAGGCTACCTCTTTTTTTCAACAAGGGGACACAAATTTTACAAAGGAAGAAAGTGGTTCTTTTCAATTATGAGATGATCTGACATACTAGCACCAGGACATGGGCCGACTAGGCTTGTCAATCAGTTCTTGTTCACAAAGCAGTTTTCTTTGCCCAGATTCAAAGGGTGGTAAATATTTATGCACACACGCACTCTCACTTTTGGTAATTGTTATCCATATGGAAAAGACAACTTGATTTTTTTTTAAAAGACTTAACGATAATGCCAAGGAAAGCCTTCAGGTACCACAAACCACACCTGTTAGGGAAGAACTGAAGGAAGTTAATTATGCAATCCAATAATTTATTAAACCTCCATCTTGTAAATCCAGTTACAAATTAAACAAAAAGAACAGAAGGAAATCTGCAATAGAATTAATGGAAGTTACATTCCAATTGGGTTTAAGCTGCCTGCAGCAACCCATGAGCCAGGATGTAGAAGCAGTACAGGACCAAGGATTGGGCAAAAAGTAGGGGAGTGTATTAAGAAAGCTCTTGTCAGCACATTGGGCCAAACAGGCAACATCAAGTCTGTTCTATCAGTCTCTTCTGTTTTTAAGTTCCATAACCTGGAAAAGTAACTCTTGGTGTGACCCAACCCAGCTCTTTAAGGCAACACTTCCGTCAGAACAATGAGATGCAATATTCATGTCCAGCTTGGGGAATATAATTATACAACATGCACAGGATATTTGGGTGTAGGGATTATGATCACATTACTAGACAGCTGCTTGAGACAGTTGTGATCCTATGTTTGCATTCTGCAGTGATAAGAAGTGGGAAGGAAAGTTCCCTGCTGGAAGAATCCTCTGTAGATGCCCATTCTTAGTTCAAGAAAGATTCTTTGGGTTATAAGGTGTTTGAAATTCAGTGCTGCCTGATGGAAGGTTGGAAGAGATGGCAGATTGGTATCTCTACCTGTAGAACAGTGGTGGGCAAAGTGCAACCTTCCAGGTGCTGGATTGCAGTTACCATCAGCCCAAGGAAGATAGCTACTGAGGTGGAGTGCTGGGAGTTGCATGCCAGCAAAATCTGTAGGGCCCTATTTGCTCACCCTTGCTGTAGAAGGAACTGAGACTCATTCCCTAGGTTTGCCTGGAATGCTGGTACCTTTGTATTGTGACAGGTTCAGCTGCACGTGTTCCAAAGTCAAACTACTGACATCCCAAATGAAGCAGCAGACATACAACTCAAGATGCTGAGTATGTGGACTGTTACTCTTCATTTTAAAAAAGAAGTTCCTAGACCATAAAACTATGAAGGGCTGAGAAAAATGTCAGCAAGTATGTGTTGGGAGAACAGATTTCCACATGTAAAGGCTGAGAGTTTAATACTTAGCTCTTTATCCTTTCCATGTCTAGCAGAAGCAGGATAAATTAAGCCAGAAAAGCAACTATCCTTATTTAGCCTAAACTATATATACATTTCTGAATTTGTATGGAGGGGTTATTCCTCTACAGCAGAATTTAGATTTTAAAAAAATCAGCGCAGAATATGAGAAACTCACTCCTCTGGCTTTTGGAACATAAACACTAAACAAAATAGGCCAGTATCTTGTCCCTAGTTAGCTTTGAATCACACGAAACAAACCTGGTACTCTCTTCTCAATCTAACTGCAGTGGACTACAACCTCCGTGGAGCTAATGATACCTGCAGTCCAACATGTCTGAAGGCCACGTGGCTGGGAAAGGCTGCACTGGCATTTTACTGCCAATGGCCTCATGATGCTTTACATCTCTCAGGTGTAACACCAGCAGTGCAGAAAAACAGTCTATAAAAAAGAACAAAGATTAAACAAAAACAGCTCAAACTCCTGCAAGGAGCCAACGAAGATTGGAAACAGCAGCAGAGAAAGTTGCTTAAGATAAGGGAATACCACAGAAATCTGATCACAAATTTCATCCCCTGAACTGATCAGATAAAGGCAGTTTTTTACACTTTTGAGTGGCACCTTCTCCAAACATGCACCGTGAGAAATCACTCCAAAGGACTCAGAAGCCCATGCCATTTCGGGGACACAGCTGCAGAAGTCACAAGCTTCTGCAAACAACAAACCCAGTGGTCTCTTTGCAGTCAGAGCTTGGAAAACTTGATGTGATTTGTAAGTTTTTCTCATTAATCTTGAATTCTTGGGGATGGTAATACTGGCAACACGATGGCCCCGCAGAGAGATCCCCAGTATACAACAATTCAGTAGCAGCAGCTCATCCCTGAGGGAACATAACCTCCTAAAAGAGGGCAAGTTAGTCTTTGTCAGTGGAGAGTCTGGCTACAAAGTAACTGGGAGCCTTCAGCTTGTGTTGGTTATGTCCAGGGCATAAATCTTGTCTGGCTTATTGAAGTGCAACCTCAGATGCTCTCTCTTCCCTGCTGTTTTTATTGCACAGAAGGTCTTAATGTATTGGATCCTGCAGAGAAAGGTGGGTCCAGTTTTGCCCCTGCTTGGTCTTCCTCACAAGAATGATGGCAAAGGAAGCCAGGCCTTGTGCTGCCCAGGGCAGCTAGTCATGGTTGATGTGTTTATGATTTTGGTTATGGCGCAAAACTTGCAGCTGTGAATGCTGAGCACCAGTCCCTTCTTGCTTTTCTCAGACAGTATGTTGAGAGGAGGATTCCTCCCTAGCATTCTTACAAAATAGTATTTGCTACAATTCTGGCTGGGATGCTACCCGTGTCTTCTCAAGGGCTCAGTTCAGCTTCCCTGGCCTCATCACCTTGTCCAGATACTTGCGTGACTGTCTAGGCTGGTGGCTGATCTGATGCTACAGCATTTCTTCACAATCATATTGATATAAGCTTTCATTATTTTAATGATCTCTCCAACCTGGAAAAAAATAAGAGGAGAGAACAGTCAGAATCCCTTTGTGGTAGTAACACAGCAATCAGACAGCAGCGATTCCTGATGGTGGTCAAAACGCAGAGAGCAAAGTATGTATTGGAAAGGAAGAATGAGTAGGCCATGAGAGGAGTGGCTGTCCTCCATTCAAACCAGAAAACTGTGCCAATCAGAAAAAACAGACTTTTTTTTATCCAACAAATGGTGCCCTCAATTAATCAAACATCAGATGTGCATTTGTTAAAAGCATCAAATATAAGGACTGACAAAAAATTGCTTCTTTTGTTCTGGTGGTATTGTTGACATATTATTTTCTTCCTGGCTTGTTTTTATGGTATTGTATCTCAACATGTGCGTTGTTAGCTGATCCCAAAAGTGCATGACAGAAAAAAACACTGGGTGGCAGACACTCTGTTCAGAAGAGGAATTCCCTTTTCCCTCACAGAAGAAAGGGCTTCACACCTAAGAGGATGCCTGCCTGCTCCAACTCAGACAGATGTGCCTCCTCAAAAAAATATAAAAAATACATTTCATTTGTTTCATTAGTCATATCTTATTAATCTGGAACTCTATGTATATGAAGTAAATTTAACTGGTCAAGCTATCTAGATTACTTTTACTGAGTGGGGTAACCACGTGAAACTCCATCTTTCCCAGGGCTTACCAAGTTCTCATGCTCCCTCATTCTCAAGTGTATGAGGGAAGATAAAAAAGGTAGCTACATGGCAGGGCAATGCTACAGTTCAGTGAGGACTGCTCTGAAATCTCCAAAACCCTGCTGGGCTCTTGCCAGCAAGGCAGAAGGAAGGGAATATATTCTTTTGCCCTTCCCTTCTCAGCTTACCATTCCCTCCAGTTAGATTTTGTCAAGGCTTGTCTAAATGTTTCCCCATTTTGGGGACATGGCTGAAGTCTGGGAGGGCACTAGAATCTTACAGCCAAGGCTCCATCCCTCCCCCAGGACTGGAGCTCCTTAACAGTGCTACATAAAAAGAGCCTGAAAAATTGATATTTCCTTTTTTTTTTTTACTGGAATCCCCAAAACTCCTCAGCCAACGTAGCCAATGGGCATGCTGGCTGGAGGACTGTGGGTATTAAGCCTGACAAAAAGCCACCACTGTAACAGCAGAAAGTGGGATGAAAAGGCAAAGGTGAATATAAATGACTCATGATAGCCAGCTCAACACAAATGGAGGCAAATGAGATGATGAATAAGGGACGCCAGCAGCAACCATTGATCCCCATGACAAACGGACACATCTACCCATCAGTACCAGGGCCAGTTACTGCCACGCACTGCAGACAGAAGACAACAGTAGGAAGTGTCGAGTCCTTACATAAGGCAGGGCCAACAGCTGAGATAATGAGTAGAAGACATAAATTCTTTGTGCAAATTTGCCCAGTAAGCCTGAAGGCCCAATACAGTAGTATCAAGGAGATTTCAGACTTGCTAGATCTGTTTTCTTTTTACTGCAACGCTCAGGTCCATTAATACAAGGCATATGCAAAATGAGAGAGGAGCAGCAGAGTTACTGCACTCCATGAGCCATACACTCCGTGAGTGGGCATGTGCTTGCATGCAAGCACGTGCAGAGACCTTTACAACTCTTTTTATAAAACTGAAGAATTCTGGCACAACAATCTCAAAATAGCCAGCAGAACTGCACTACGATTTAATCAAAGGCAACCAGAGTTAGAAGGAAGCACTTCACAGACTGTGTAAATTACACACTGGAATTTAATTCCTCTGATGTAGCAATTGTAACCCAATTTTAAAAGAGAATTATTAGAAAAAAATCATGGAGGATAAAACCATCAATGGTTAGCAGTCACGGTTTGATACTACCTGTAATAAGAAGCAGCATCCTTTTGTGTACCAGTTGTTGGAACACAAGCAGGAGAGCCAGTACTATGTTCATGTTCACCTGCAGGCTTCTCAAAGACATCTGGCTGACAACTGTAGGAACACAACACTACACCACAGACGGGCTGTGGTCTGCTCCAGCATGTCCACTCTGGCCTTCTTAGAAGTCTCACATGACACATCATTTTGCAGTACCAGTCTTGCCCCAGCGCAATCTTTCTTGGGTCACACACAAAGTTCTTTATTTAGATCAAGGGCAGACAACCTCTGGTCCTCCCAATGTTGCTGGACTTCACCTCCCAGCATTTGTCATCACTGGTTAAGATTGCTGGGAGCTGCAGTCTGTGACATCTGAATGACTACACTCTGCCTGCCCTTGTACGAGAGTATAGTTCAATGAAACATACCTGGGGGGTTTCAAAGTACATCTCTCTCTCATCCACTGTCAGCTTGAAGGTATTGGGCTGGGGAGCCCCAAAGAAGACAATGTGCTCATACTGGAAGGTCTCCAGGGGTTTTGGTTCTCCCCGTTTATAAACAGACACATTTTCTGTACTGACACTGAGCCAGAGGTCATTTGGAAAGCCACCTTCTTTACACTGCAGAATAAAAGGCACAGTTAAGAAAAATCACACATTTTCAGCTAAAGGCTGAAAGTAAGTACATGAGTTAATGTAGACACAGTTCCTCTTTGCCCCCACCCCCACCTCTGGTTGCCAAGTGAAGTAACACACAGGACTTCTGTACGCTTAACGCTTGTGTAGCAGAGGAAATTTCAGTAGGTCTTGTTGAGCCAGCATGCTCAAGGCAATGTACCTGGTTCTCTCTTCCTCCTTGATCCTCAAAGCAACACCGTGAGGTAGGTTAGACTGCAGGGCCAGCACTACCAATAGACAGTGAGAAAAACCCAGATTTTGGATATCATAAAAATACAGCAAAGAGACAGGTTGCCTGCCTGTAACTGTTGGGTTTTTTTTTTGAGTGGCCACCTGTGCATGATCGTATTTTTTACTGCCTGAGGGAGATGAGAGGGGCTTGTGGGATTTTACATCTCACCTGCCAAAATAATTTTGTTGGCCTTGACAACCATATAAAATGAGAAGGGCACATTTTGCTTTTCTGGCTCAGGCAGCAGAATAGTTTGGGTCAGCTGTGAGGAGAAGTTTATGTGGCTACTCCAGCAAGCGCTGTGCCTTATGGGAGGATCTGAACCTGCATATCTCCAGTCTTAGTCCAACAATGTAACTATGCAATCACACACTAGTTCAGTAAAAATCCCAATCTCCTCTCTTTACTAAATCTCCAATTTGTGATTTTTTTTTTATCATAGCAAAACCATATTATAAACCTCATGTAAGAAATCAGTTTTTAAAAATTAATGGCCATAATCCTGTTGGGGATTTACATATGAGTAAACACTGTATTTGTGGTGCTGTGCAGTGAATCCCGTCCAATCTCCACTTACTAGGAAGCAGCCGCTGCAATTGAGAGGGGTCTGTTTGTGTCAATTGTGAAGCAGCTGGCTGATGGCCCACCTCCATTTGTGAGTGATCTCTGGTGTGACAGCCAGAATCAGGGTTCTTGTTGCAATTCCCCCTCATGCCAGAAACTGCTCATGTGAGGGGGTAGAGTGGGACTGTCAAGACAGCTGCTTCCCCAACAAGAGGGGAACAGACCCCCATTGACTGCAGTGGCTGCTTCTTGATAGGTGGAGACTGGGAGACTTTCATGGTACCTCTGTAGCTCCTAAACTAAAGGCCAAGCAGGGATTGTGACTATGAAACAGTCATGAGTATGTAACTCTAGATTACACACTCCTAACTGCCCAACAGGATTCCAGCCAATGTAACCAATTTGTGATACTACTAACAAGAGTGTCTACATACCCTTTTTTCCCCCTATCATCAGGCAGAAACCATGAGCAGCAGAATCTTTTTTTTTTTGTTTCTTTGTCTGAATTATGTATAAACAAATGTATACAACTCCAAATGCTTGTTTCTGGAAAATGTGCACCGATGTGCTTTAGTCAATGGGAAAAGGCTGACAATGGTATGTATTTCAGGACAAATGCACAGGAAAGTGCTTATGTTTAGTAAAAGCACGTACCAAGACACATGAGAATTTCCATGTGAGAAACAGCCTTACAACTCACTACAAGATAAGAAAATGGGACAGGACAAAAATGCAGGTAGAATTAGAAGCACAACAAAATCAAAAAGGAGAGATTTTCACATTCCTACAACTGACACAATAGATACAAAGGTCTTTGAAAAACATTTTGGGAAAGAACAATTAAACACTAAGACCCAAGTCAAGAGGGCCTCATGTCTTGCTTCAGGATTATTACAGGTCTCTCACCTCAACGTCAAAGAGAGTGGAGCCGTAGCCTGACCACTCCTTCATGATGGCCATGTAGGCGATCAGGGCCTGCTGCTGGAGCAGCCCCTGCAGTTTGCTCCACTTTTCCGCTATGCTGGCTCGAGCTGCTGACAGTTCCTCTTTCACCCACATCTCCACCATCTGCTCCTCTTCTACCTTTTGCTTCTTCATGGAGCCTGCCTTGAAGCTTCGCTTCAGTGTGCCTTCCAGAAAGCTGGTCCTCCTTCTCTCCAGAGCATGGCTACTGGGACCACTGCTCTTTGTTGACTGCAGGATTCTGGACTTCAGCCTGTTCACCGGGTAGACACTGTCAAGGGACCAGGAGATTTTGGAATAGTCCCCATAAAGGTATTGTAGCCTCAGCGCTGCCAAGTGCTGCAGTGTCTCCTCAGGGCCTGGGAAGTGGCCATCAATGAGACTTTCATGAGCCTGTGAAGGTCAAAAGTAGCTACTGTTTGTGACCATCTCACACTTGTCTTGGACATTTGTTGCCAAGACTTGCAGTTATGCTGTAAACAGGGCACTTGCCTCTCTACAACAATAAACCTGTCATTCCATATACAGGAGAGGCTATGTGCAAAATATGATCAGGCAACCAAAGGTGACTGGAGACTCAAAAATACCTCGTAGAGTAAACTCCACACATTGTCCCCCTTCCCCTAGCCACAAGGTTCCAAAAGACTATGGTTGCTGCATTTTGGAATCATACTCCCAAAGTTATCCTGTGAATGTCAGTCAAAATAGACATACTCCAGTTTCCCACAGCAACATGACATGGCAGGGAAGTTCTCATCACCTCAGCCTGACCCATCCAGTCTTCCACCACAAATTAACTTACTTCTCTCATGGAAGGCCTACCTGCTCAAACATGAAGGCAAACTCTACTCCCTCCTTGGGGACATTTTCAACATCCAAGAAGCAGTACAGTTTAAAATACAGCTGCCAGTGTGCATCTTCCTCCTCTTCCACTGACCCAGCAAGTCTAAAAGACAGGAGAACTGGGTGAACACCCTGGTTACAGACCAAGAATTGCTGGCTGCTGCACATTACACCTGCCACAAGAATGGGCCATATTCCTGCAGTTCCCTGCCACAGTATCTAAGGATACATGACATGCGATGGCATCAATGTATCCTTCTAGCTCTGTAAGGGCAAGAAAACTGACTAAGTGATGAAGTTTTGCCATGGGTCAAGTAGCCTCAAAGGTTGCAGCAGGGTGACAGTGGTGGTGCTGGTGGTGAGAGAATTAAATGTGGAGATTCTGATTTCAGCAGCATTCCTGGGACGGCTTAAAATGTTAGTCCAGTTTTAAGGGCTAGAACTGATTAAAAGACATCCCTATTCTCAAGACAAATTCAGGAGCAGAAGGTTTCTTCACAGAGGTGAAGAACTTCCAGTTCAGGACAAGAAGCACAAACGACACGGTGGCCCAAATGCAATACAAGCTTCTTAGCAAGACAGAAAAAAAATGTGTTGAAGAGATGGCTGGCTTAAAGACCTGGACACTCTGGGCTCAGGAGTTACAACACCCACTAAATCCTGTTTTATCAGAAAGTCTATTTAAAAACAAACAAACAAACCAGAAAAATCAGACAGCAACAAAGAAGCCTGAAAGTGACTTGTTCACTTCTGGTTTAAAGAAGCTGGTGCAGCCCCCAGAACATCATATGCTAGAATAATAACCCACAGAACTAGCTTGTCCCTTTTTTAAAGGCTCCTCATTTCAGCAGCACCAGATAACGCAGGATGAGTAGGCAAATTATTCCTGCAAAACATCTACCTCTCAAACTTGGCCAAAACATCTGCTACGATCACTCGACTCTCAATGGCCTTGTCCATGTGCTTGTTGCGTTCAAAGAGAGCAAACATGTTCCGGCTGTCCTCCATGGCGAGTCCTCTGATCAACTTCTCTACTACCTATGGGGGGACAGAGAGAAACCTCAACTGCTGAAATATTATTCTGAACTTAAGATTGAGCTCCTGGTGACATCAGTCATCAAGAGCTGAGACAGGGACAGGGGGGAAAGGAGGGACAAGAGAGTTTGCCTCTCTCCATTTTCAGTGCAGGCACTTTCTGAAATAATCCGAAGCAAGCTAAATGACTCCTTTGCCTCTTCCATAGATACAGCAATGAAGGAAAAGCAAATTGATCCTGGGCAGCCTTGCACTGCCAGGCCTGCTGCTGTTCTTACCTCTCCTGCACTGGTGTGGGAATTGATTGTTATCTGACAGGAACCTCCTCCATGGCAGTAAACTGTAGTGGTCATTTCCTCCCGGGTGATGAGGGCTTGTATCTCCTCCTGGGAAGGAACAAATTCCCTGCTCTTGGTTTTCTTCAGTGAATCACTGATGAATTGAGAATAGAGGTCTATTTCTGTGCTTGGAAACAGATCTTTTACTCTGGTTGTAGAGGAGGAAAAAGAGGTAAAAGAAATGATCTTCCTTCAGTGTGGTGCAAAACAAATCTTTGTAACAGGATTATTTGCACAGATCAGTAGAAAGGTTAAGGTCATTCAGAGGCATCTCTTGAGATGGAACATTACTTAAACACATTATATTAATTTAGGAATCTCTCATCAGAGCATGTTTACAGTTGTCCTGCTTCATAAACAATATTTACACCTACAGTACCAAAGTAAATATGCATTACTGTCTAGTAGAGAGTAGTAGAAGGAACAGTCTATCCAAAACTGAGTGGCTTTCCAGATGTTTTGGATTTTGACTCCCAGAATCCCTCAACATGGGCCATGCTGACCAGCGTTTCTGGGAACTGAAGTTCAAAGCAGCTGGAGGACCAAGCACTGAGAACCACTGGACTAGAGATATGAATGTGGGAAAAGCAGCGCTGAATCTGCACTGAGCCATGAAATTCACTGACTGACATAACTAACCTCCTTCACAGGCTGTTGTGACCATACCGTTGGAAGAAGAAGAACCTTAAATTCACTAGAGGAAATGTGGAATGCAAATGAAACCAACAAATCAACCAATAAATGTTTCCACAATGTAGGGGGAATAAGTTGAGGATGGGATGTCTCTCCTTCCTAAAGATACTGATTGAAGTTATCTAAACTTATATTAGTTGGAGCTGTGAAGTGGGAATAGAGTGTATATAGTGAGGCAGCTACCTTTGCACAGAATTCCACTAGAGTGGCTCTTACCTTCTGAGGTGGAACTTGAGGTAACGGAGGATTCCCCTGCTGGGCAAGAAGCTGCAGCTCATGCAAGTCATCAGCTGCCAATGGTGAAGGTTTCCGGGGTTGTTGGGCTGTGGGACGTGGTTGGTCTGCTTGATCAGCTGACAATAAACCTCATCGCGGAGTGGCCTGAGGTCATGGCACGTCTGCAGGATGCCCTGGATAATGGGGATGGGGTCGGACACTGTCTCGATTTCCTGAAGGGAATTAAAGATCTTCATGGCTTCATCCTGGAGGCTGCTGTAGCCCTTCTCTTCTTGCACTGTAGAGAGAAGAGGTGGCATAGGGAGACAACAGTCAGTATTTCCCACCACCTTTAGAGAAAGTGGTTGTGCAAGAACCTAAAGATATTCCAAACAGCACAAAGCCGTCTCCAGCAGGTGTCAGACATGCCCTTGGTCTCAAGCACGGAAGGGCAGCACCCAGTAAGCCTCTGAGCTCCAGCAGCTGGGAACAGCGGTGCTTGAAAAAACTTTACCCATTCCTCAAATCCTTTTGCCCACTTTCATAAGCCAAAGGAGAAAGGAAAGACACCTGACAATTTGTGATCACTCTTCAAAGGTGATATAGGAGAGAATCTAATGGAAAAATATGGGCCAGTGCCTTTTCAACTCTGCCCAAAGGATGTGGTTGCACAACTGAAGTTGGATCCTGCCCTGTTCCTCTAGTTTAATTCTGGATACATCTGCTAGCAAAATTTGTTCTACCAAGCAAATGAATGTCAGGATGATAGTTCTTCCACTGTTACCTAGTCTTCTGCAGTTCCAGAGTGTAATTTATGACACTGGGAGGCAATCTGTGGTGTAATTTCATGATCAACAATGGGCACCAAGCCCGATACCGACTATTCAGATCTGGAATTCCCCTTTCCATCTCCATCAGTTTACACCAGTGGTTCTCAACCTGTGGGTCCCCAGATGTTTGTGGACTTCAGCTCCCAGAAGCCCCAGCCACTATGGTCAATGCTCAGGGCTTCTGGGAGCTGAAGTTCACAAACATCTGGGGACCCACAGGTTGAGAACCACTGGTTTACACTGTGAAGAGCACAGCACTTTGCATTGACATACATCTCTTAACACCATCAACTGTTATTTATTGCTTTACAAAATGGTTTTGTGCAAAGACACTTCAGGGCACCGGGTGTGAAATGAAAGTTAACTTTGGGCAAATACCAGGGAAAAACTCTGAACCACCTGTCAGGTTTACTGTGTCCCAAGTTTAATAGAAAAAGGGTAGAGTTTTCCTTAGACTCAATACAGTGCTTTCTAATCAACAGCTGAGGTCACACTAAAGGCAAGTGTCAGCACATCCTCTCCTAAAACAATTCACAATGGAAGAGAGATTGCTATATGCCTTCCTTTCCAATTTGTCATGGCGCCCAGCTCTACATTCACTCTATAACACAAGAGAGGACAATTTAAGCCAGAAAGCTGATCTGCGTAGCTTAAAAATGGGTTGAGTTTTATCTAATACTGACTGGTTCAATCAGTGATACAATTCATGCCAGCTTATCTGTGTTGTGTGACAAATAAAGGAAGGAAGGAAGGAAGGAAGGAAGGAAGGAAGGAAGGAAGGAAGGAAGGAAGGAAGGAAGGAAGGAAGGAAGGAAGGAAAGCTATTGATCAATTTATCTTGTTCTCCTTGAGTTTTTTCTTGCCACTACTGTTTCATGCAACTAATAAGAACTCTGCACTGTATAGTACAAGTCTGAAGAAAGTCCCACTATGTTCAGTGATGCTTACTTCTAGGGACACTTATTATGGAGTATGACCCAATGAAATCAGTGGAACTTGCTTGTTCTGAGTAAACACATACAACATTATGCTTTTCATCTTTATAGCATGGGTGAGAATCATGTGGTCCTCTGGTTTAACTGCAAGTCCCAGCATTCCTCACCACTGGTTATGTTGGCTAGGATGCTGGAAACTGCAGTCTAGCAACATCTGGAGGGCTGCAAGATTCCCACTTGTGCTTCATAGTTTTCCAGGCAAGAGGTTTGGGTATCTGCCGCTTAACTCCTCTGCAATCTCCTTTTTCTCCCTCTCACATGGCATCTCCCTGCAAACTTCAAAGTTATGGTCACTTACAGTTCACCCCAACATCCCCATAGGGTAGGGGTAGCAGAGGGGAGTGCAAAGGATGCTGGGTGTATCTCAGGATGGGATTTCGCCGGTATGTCTGTTCTACCACTTCAGAGTTCATGCTGTTTTCCTGAAAAAAGGAAAAAACAGACGATATATTTCTTTAGAAAAGCCTCCTCTTTTCCTCCAAACAGTTATCTGTTAATAGTAAACCCAAACATTTCCGTTCAACAGCAGCATGTTATAAGCTTTAAGACTTATTTATTACTTATATTGAAATACAGGACAGATTCAGACTGGCAAAACATGTGGAACTGCTGATAATGTCGCCTCCATCTCCAGACAGGGACTGTCATCTCCCACTCCTTTCCAGCACAGTTTGGATCAGAAGTGGGTGAGATTTACACTAATCTGTTATGGAACACAACAGAACCAGAAGGAAAAACAAGGGGTGGGAATAAAAAGTTCTCAGGGAATACCACAGGATGAAAGGAATGTTATCTGCTTCTTCAAAACAAAACTGAAAACTACAGTAGCAAATCCTGCAACCTTCAGCAACATTTGCTCCATGCAAATCTGCCCATAAGGATGTAGTCTAGAAAAAAAGAAATTTCCCAAAACAAATCCCTAGTCGGATACAGAGATAAAAGCATTCAGCAAAATGTTCAATAAATTTCAGGTGAAAAACAGTGTTTTTTAACAGGAGGGATAAGGACTTTAGAATACCACCAGATAACAGAAAATGTTGAGTTTTTTCCTGATATTACCTTGCACATTTCTGTGAACTTTTTTTTAAAAATGCTGCACTTCTTTTAGTAGCTTGCCTTTTGCTGGACTGCAACAGAAAGCCAACCTCCCACAGCCTCAAGTAGTGGACTGCATGTGCCTAGGTCTCCTCGTATAACTGAGTTGAGTTACTGCCAGTAGCTGGTGGTCTGCACTGGCCTCCCATGGTACCTTAGAGGGCTACACCATCCCCGATTTTTTAAAATTTTATTTTAAAATTGATTTAACTAAAATGGCACCATTCCTTATCAAGGCTGCGGGGGTGCAATTCTGCCACATTTTGGCCCACCACTGGCTTTTATAGGCTCGGGAAATGCCTTTTTAAAATCAGGAAGTAAACTGGCAATTTACTTTTATTTCATGGCTTTAAAAAGGTCTCTCCTAAGCCTAAAACAACTAGGGGGCGGCAAAGATATGACAAAATTGGCCCTGTAACTCCTACAGAGTGGGGGGGGCAATTTCAATTAAAAAGCACTCCCAGGGTGAGCAGGGAGGAGTTCAAAATGACCCCAGAACCACATTTTGCCATAGGACATTTTGTCCATTCTTGCTGTACAAGTTGGCCTAAAAGTCACGCACACAGAAGGTAAATTGAAAAATCTGATTTGCAATTCTACAAGGAGGTCCCTGTGTGAATGCAAAAGCAGAACACCCATGATATCAGTGATACACTGGTTCACATGGGCCAGTGATCTTTATTCTGACTGGTAGCTGATCTCCCATGTCCAAAGTCAGAGGTCTTTTGTAATTCTGATACTGAAGATTCCTTTTTTCATTGGAGATTTCAGAGATTCAGCCAGGCACCTTCTTTATGCAGAGCATATGCTCTTTCCCTGAGCTATCCTGCAATTGTGCGCACAACCCCTGCATATCTTAAGTGTGTTTTCACAGATATTCCTCTGAAGGAGATTCTGGTAGAGTTAGTAAGAATTTCAAGCCTTGAGTAAAGAATCCAGACATGTACACAAAGTGCTGACAGAGCCCCTCCTTTGTGTACAGAAAAGATCGTTTTGTTGTCTGTGATTATTCCCATGTGTCTCTCCACAAAAAGAACACATACTTAAAAGACAACTGGGCAGAAAAGCAAAATGTCTGCTTCCAAAAGGAGCAGAGCCATCCTTCTTTTCTTGAAACAAGTGAGCCAACCACCTAGATCCCTCAGCTAGGGGATGGGCTGGATTCCACCGTGTCTGCCCCCAGACAAGCTATATGTGCTACCAACAGCAAAGTCCTTGGAGAGTGCACAGGAAAGAAGAGAAGTTCATATATCTGGGTATGGACACAGGGACAAATCCTATAACTCTATGTGCTAAGGGAGCGAAAACAGCCCATAAGTTTTGCATCAGAGATGGGCAACTTCAGGAAGCCCAGGAATCAATTTTCTGCGGACAACACAGATTTCCAGAAATTATAAAATATTTGAGATCTCCCTCCCCCAAATGTGGTAAGAATTTCACTTCTGGAGTTGAAAAACTGGTATTTTTGAGAGAGAAGGGAGGGTATTTAAACATTAAAAGGTAAGTATTAGAATATTATATATTTAAACTTAGACTTATTAAAAGGTAAACCACTGCACCTGCTGGTTTCAGAAGAAGATGTCTTTTTTTAATTTGCAAGAAAAAAACATTGGGAAGTCAGAGGTGTGTGTGTGTGTGCGCGTGCATGCGCGTGCTAGGAGTCCCAGACCAGCTTTGGGAGGCTGCATGCTCCTCCAAGAATGACTTTTGAGCCCCCATGTTGTTATGTTTGAGTGGAAGGGGATCCTAGCACTTCTCTACAAAAAATTCTCACAGCTCAGATGAGGAAAGGAATCAAAGAAGAATGAGAGGTTTATGCAGAGAAAGATCTGCACATTCTAAAGAGAGGATGTGTAGCCCAGCTCCAGGAGACTGGCCTGAACTCTCTGGGTCAATTTGCATATGAAAAGAGAAGCAAATATTGGCTTCATCTGTATGATCCCTGATTTTCAGTCATGCTCAGACTCTGGCTAGAGCAAAGGATTGCCATGCAGAGCCACTTACCCTAATGTCACGAATGAGTTGCTGTGTGGGTGTTTCAATGGGAACCTTGCTGTCGATCACTCCTTGGATGGCGGAGGCCCAGCGCATGGCTTCATTCAACAGCTTGGTGTACAGCCGGTACGAGTGCTTCCTGCCATGCACAGTGATGTTCCAGTAGCCTGCCAGAACAAAAAGAAACAGGCAGTGAAGGCTGCTCTGCAGCCCATCTTGGAGCAGAGAAAGAACACTTGAGGAAGGGAAGGAGAAAGGTGGGGTATGCGTAGTCCAGAACCAACTGACAACGAACACTCAGCTCCATCAACTGCTCATCACACGGAGTGGCTGCAAAAGTGATCTAAATTGGTGAAGCAGCTGAAGAGGCCCGCACAAAGCCACTGAAACTGCTGGGTGCAGCCTCCCAGTCTGGCCACCAGAGAACTAGTTTTGTCACACACAAACACCCCAAGTAAGCCCGCATATGTACACGGAACATAAAACACTATTTAAACAAACCAGCCAGTCAAACGTTACAGTTTGCTGGATGTGCAGGGTCAACCCAGGAATCCTCTTACGGCCTTGCCAGCTGTGGTTATGGATTAGACCCCTGACTGGGCTTGGCTAATAGAGCACAGTCTGTGTTTTGTTACCAATTGATTATGCTCTGCTAGCAAAATTCAGCCAGGTCAGCACATAAAGTTGCCTGAGAATGAGTCAAACTGTTGTCATATCTATCTCAGTGTCACAGTTACTTTTTGAGAGTAGTCTCCAGATCCCTCAAAAATAACTTTACCAAGCTCTGCCCAGTATAATCCACTCTGCCTTCTCAAACAGAGATTCATCGAAGTGCCAATCAAGATTCACAATTCTTTAAAACTGGCACCCTCAGCATCGTGTGTGTGGAAACTATGGCCCCCAGACTGCTTGTTGCTCCTGGGTAGGGGGTTCTCTTTCGTGTACTACTGAGAGGCCTGGTCAACTCCTCCCAAAGTCGCTACTACCAGCAATTTAGCAACCAGGAAAGAAACCGCTCCCCCTGCACTGCCGAGGTTGCTGCTGTTGCTGTTGCTATAAGCACTCCAGAAGACAACATGTAGCATCTTCCAAACCTCTTTGATCAAATATTATATCCAAACCCAGGAGTCTGTTTTTTCCATTAGTAGTTTCTTCTCTTCCCTACCAGATTGGAAGCAACAGCCTCTTTGCCACCTGGATGGAAGCAAACTTGAATTCAAGGTATGATTATGAAAAGAGGGAAAGTGTGTGTTGGGGTCAGGGTGGATGGGTGAGTGTGAATGTTTGTTTGTGTAGCTGAATGAGTTTGAATGAATGTGTTTTCATATGTGAGAGCACAGACTCCACTCACAGCCAGCTCTAGCCAAGGTCACCCTCACAGGTGGTCTTCAGCTACCCAAACACTGCCACATGTGGCCTTTTTAGGTAAACCATCTGCCCACCAATGCTCTAAATACAAAGCCTTGGCCTTTCCCATTATCTGCTGATGCCTGTATCCTAATACAGAAGTACACAAAAGGATATTCCAACACATCAACAGCTGTGCACAAAGAGGAAGTGAACATATATAACTTTCCAAGCTTTTCACACATACCAAAGACACTCTTACTTATTTCCTACCAGTTTCTTTGAAGACTCTTTCGTCAGGTTGTATCACTGAGCAGAGGCTGTTGAGCACCAGCGTCCCAAGTTTGGTGGCAGTGCGCTCTGACGATTTGTAGTAGTCAAGTGCTGTGTTTGTCAGCACAAACCAGCGTTTCTTAACCTTCAGGGAAGATGTTTTGCTGCTGCCCTGGACCTCCTTATGAAGCCACCCTGACAGGAAAGAGGAGAACAGGATTCAATGGATTTGAGAAACAAAGATAAATCTGCTCAGCACTGGACTACTAGTGAACAGCTACTGACGGTGCCTTTAACTCCTGTTTCATTCTACAGAGGAGGGGATTGAATTGTGAACTTCTCAGTTTTAGCATTTGCTGGAAATCAATAGTATTTACATAGCACAGTCAACCACTCAAAGCACTTCAGTTGTCTTATTTTAGCAATTCTTGCAGATATCCTCTAAGACCAGTAATGAGACTGAATCTGGAGAGTGGTGGCTCATGCATCTCTGATGGAAGAGTGATTTCAATCAGATTTCAACTCTTAGCCACTAGATGACATTTGCTGTTGCGGTGCTTGACACTTTATCCTGCTGCCAAGGGATGCCTTTACTACTGCTTTGGAAGACTGTGCCACACCATTACGATGGCAAATGTGTGTTTGTTTGGGGTGGTTAATTCTAGGACAGTCCATCACCCCAGGATAAGGTAGAAGACTTACTGGCACCCACTTTATCAGAAGCAACGAATGGTCAATAATTTAGTTAAATTGTTTTTTTCTTCCTTACTCTTTCCACAGGAGGGAACTGACAGGACTTTTTTTGCCTCAGCCACTACAAATGTTTTGGAGCCACCTCTGCTTCTTGCCTTCTTACCTCTCACAAGAAATTCCTGTCCATCAACCCTGGATTCACCCTTGGGCTTCTGCAGAAGAGAGATCCAATGGTGCATCTCTTCAGGGATGTCACTGTTGCAGTGAATGACTCTATTCGCTGTGATAATCACAAAGGAATTTGGCCTGAAAAATATGACGAAGGAGGGTCACCTAGTTCTTGCCAGATCCCACAGCTAGCAGACTGTTAGCAAATATAAAGTTATCTCTCTCCTACATATTCTACTTCCAATCACACCCCATTACTCTATTAATCTTTTCTCCCTTGAATCCAGACTCTCTCCCATGGAAAAGAACAGCGTATATTAAAGAGTATTGAGATGGGAGTTTTGTCATGTTTTCCATTAGAAGCTGGCAATGTTTTATTCTTAGGAAAAAAGCCGCTTTTCAAACGATTAGACCAACAGGTACACAGATACGAAGAAAAAGGTTGCTATAAATATTGTCAGGTATGATCCACAGTTTTGTCCTCACAACAATGGGGACTGCAACTTGGACCAGGTCCCTTATGACTTCAGGGCTCTTTGAACCTCTGAGCAGTGTACTCTTCTCCCACTTCCCCCACATGGGGGTCCTGGTGGATTAATCTGTAGATTAATAATGGAGGGAGTATTACTCTCAGTGCCATTTACTGGGGAATACTTTTTGGCGGTGGTGTGTGTCTATTCTGTTTGCCAGCTGCTCATGAATTTCCCCTTCCGTGCCTGGCCACTGTGGGACCAGAATGCTGGGCTAATCCAACCCAGCTCTTCTTTTGTTCTTAGAATAGTGAGCACAGGTGCCTCACTTCTTCAAAATTCAATCAGCCTTTAAAATTAATTAGCTAAAACAGGATCTAAAGGATGTGTGGTATAGTGTTTTGAATGTTGGACTAGGACTGGGAGAAACCAGGGTCTGAATCCTTGCTTGGCCATGGAAGCCTTCTGGGTGCCCTTGGGCAAGTCACACTCTTGCCAAGAAAATTCTGTGATGGGTTCACTTTAGGGACACCCTAAGTCAGAAGAGACTTGAAGGCACACAGCATCCCTGAGATCATTCATCAAGTACTACAATAACTTAAACTGACTGTTCCATGTCTGGAAATCTTAACTGTTAGTTAAAAATAACTCTTTATGCCCTAGTACTAAAACAATCTGCTGTATTAACGTTAAAATTTTTCAGAAAGTACAGCCCTCAGCTGATTTTCTTGACGTGGACTGAGGAGGGAAAAAGTTAACAGAAGTGATTCTTGACTTTGCCTTTCCTTGAACAGAATTACTGCTTCTGCTTTGAAGCAGCCTGAAGAGTGTGGAAGAGCTCAGTGTTTACCATTTCTAGGAATGTCACCATTCTGGAAGGAGCTGGCATGACTCATGGAGAAGACAATGGGGGAAAGCATACAGACAACTGTTGAGAACTATTCTGAAAATTATGGTAGGTATTAATGGACCTGCAGCCCAAAAGTTAGCACAGTGCTGTGTTTCTCTCAGCCAGAGATCTCTCTTTAGTCCATTGTCTCTCAGGTCAGATGGTATACAGCTTGCTGCAACCACCCTCAACCACTCTTGCAAACGTTCTCCTGAAATATGAAACAGCCAAATCTCTAGGGCCACAACATCTAATGACTAGCACCAATGAAGAGGAAAGATGATGTGACACTAAAAATAAACACAGCCATTTAGGTGGTACTTTTACTGGGAGAAGGAATTTTAAGTAGCTCTTTATCTGTTGCATTTATACTCATTTAAATGCATTCTTTTCATGTTACACGAATGGCTGATGCACCAAAATATGCTAAAGTTTTACATTAAATTGTGCACAGACCAAACAAACGCATCTGTAGCCTACCTGTCAGGATTGTCAGAAGCACAGACCGAGTCAATGAGCCCCACATCAAGCGTTCCCTTTAGAATAAGAACAAAACATCCTTTAGGTATCCACTTTCTATGCCAAATATAGTCCTCTATTCTACACCTTGTCAAAAGTGCTGAGAAATAACATTCCTAGTGTTTAATGATTTTTCTTCAAGAAACACAGCAATATCAAGCAGAAGAAAACAGCTTTCATCAGTTGCCAGGTAGATGAAATAGCAATGAACCAAAACTTCCAGCTCCAGGTATCATCAGATTGTCACTCACCACTGCATTTTTTGGGTTGGCTTGTTCATCCTGCATCTCCCTTAGCTGCTGTTCTGTAGCACTGTGCACACGACTCAGAACGTTGAACCAGTCACTGTTGGGAAAAAGGAACCAGAACCTGTTTTCCAATTGCCAACAAAACCTGACTGCAGAAAATAATCTTGTTGACAGATCATTACCTTAACACTGTGGCACAATTCCCCTTGAATGTAACTTATTTAATAGGTGAGACAGTGTACTGCCCTTTACAGAACCCTGTATTAGGAGCTGCCTTATACTGAAACAGACTGCTGAATGAAACCATGACTTGCATACTATTATCTACATTGAATGGCAATGGTTCTCCAAGAACAGTAATACCCGAGTTCTATTAGCACTAGGGTGGGCAACTTCAGCATGTATTAGGTATTTTCTGCCTCTAGCACCCTACTGGGCTGCATGCCCTGCCAAAAAAGCACGAAGAAGAACACACTGAGAGTGGCTGGAAGTCCACTTCTAGTTTTAAAAAACAGTTTTTAAAAATCTATTTTCTCTGACAGTTGCTGTTTGTATCAGCCGTAGAACAAAGTGCTGGACTGGGAAGCAAACTGCATGAACATGTTGAGGGAGAGTGTTTGCTCTGGCTAACACTGTTCTGAATGTTGCAACACCAACTGCAATCTGATGCCACAACCTGGAACCATTGTATTTGGAAGGGTCAAAAGGCCATCAACACATCAGGCCTGCTAATAAATCAATGCCATCAAGACTTCTATATGCCACAAGCAGAGAGAAGATGCAATGTAGGAAGCTGCTAACATAGTAAACAGTTTCAGATGGTTAGAAGTGACAACATACATCCCTCTTTTGTGGCGAGGTGTTCAGATGCTCACAGATGCTGACATTTATCCTACTCACCTTCCCACATGTAAACAGTGACGCTGAGGTCTGAAAAGACCTCTTAATGACAACTCTTAATTGTCTGCTTTGGCAGATGTTACAAGTTTTCAACAGTAGTTCAAGTGGACTTGTCAACTAGAGTTACAGCATCTGTCTGCAAGCTTGTCTTATTTGCCTACAGGAGATTGTCACAGGAATGTCTAGTGTCTCCAAGAAGAGTGAGGACTTGAGAAAAAAACCCTTTTGAGAAACACCCACCTGTTATTGCATTCCTTACCTGGCATCCTCTGGGGACTCTGCCACTATGTGGTAAACTCGGTCACTTGTCACAATATCAAGGGCATTCTCTTTCTCATGAATATCCACAATTTCTCTGGAAAAGAACAAGCAGCAATAAGCAGGTTGTCAAGGATGCTCAGCAAAATTCAACTGCTATCTCACTGGCCTGCCTGCCACAAAGTCCTAGAGACCACTTAAGGGCGCTTAGCTTTGCAAAGTAACCATTTTCTTGACAAAGCCACTGAAAGGATTTTCAATGACAGAGCTTGGGCAAGTTACTTTTTAGGACTATAATTCTCATAATTCTCCAGCCAGCACAGCAACCTGTTTTCCCCAATGTCTCATACTTGGCTTTCCTGATGTCAATTGTCCCTTTCAGCTTTTCCTCACTGTCATTCTCAAAGTACATCAGCTTGGACTCTCTCAGCACAAACCAGCGCCGTTTCCAGTTTCGACGAGACAGTGTGGACATGCCCCCTCCCTTCTTGTAAAGCCAGCCTGACTTCAAGGCTTCTTGCTTGGCTCGGAACCACATGAACGCTTCGTTCTTCAGAACGCACCAACGTCGTCTCCACGGATTCATCAAGCCCCCTGCAGGGAGCAAAGAGACATTGCCAAAGCCACTGTTAGCACTAGAACATCCCCATGCAGCTGACAAGACCTGGGTAGATGTATACTTCTGCTCAGGACTATAACTGCTTGCTTGGAAAAACAGTTATCTTGTATAGACAGCCTGAAGAGGCAACAGCCACATACTACTTATGTTGGATATGGCTGATACGAAAATGAAAAGTTAACAGCTTCAGGAACTCACTGGTCTCTCCACTTATCCAATACAAAGTACTAATGCAGATCATTGTCCCGGGGAAAACAGCATCACATTTTGCCATCAGCGCTATGGTGCCACTAACACTAACATGGGGTCTTTTCACACTCCATAATGACAACATTATGATTCCTCTTTAACCGCCATGGCTATGTCTCCTGGATGTTTGATGTTTGAAGAGGCACCACAGAGCTCCCTGGCTGAGAATTCTAAATGCTCTCCCCTAAATTGCCAGTCCCGAGATATCATAAAATGGCACAAAATGGCCATGGCATTTAAACTGGAATCATAGTGCTGTAATTGTGCAAAGGGAAAGGGTGCTCTGTGACAGTAAAGAGACTGCTGTATAAACTGTTAAGGAACAGGTGAGAACCTTGATGCAGCTGGGGAAACCATGCAGCAGCAGACACCAAACAACTGGTGAGCAAGTTGGTATAGTGTCTACAGTATAGGTTCACGATTCAAATCCCTGCTCAGACATGAAGGTCATGAATAAAATGGGGCAACTGGCTCTGATCCCCTTTGAGGAAGACACAGTTATAAATGTGAGAAACAGGAAAACAGAAATCAGTAAAGGGGTCGGGACTGTGTTTTCTGAGGACTCTTCAGATGTTGTTGGATTGCAAATCAGTCAGCACGGCGAGGGATTTTTGGAGCTGCCACCCAACAACATCTGGAGGGCCATGAGTTGCCTACTCCTGCACAAGGTTAGTTATCTGAAAGCCCCAGCAACCTCACCTGGCTGATAATGACCCGATGGAAGGATTTTGCAGTAAAATCCACTTAAGCTGCTAGAACCCCTTGGAAAACTAGTTTTGCCAGAAAGCAAAGTACATCAAGAGAAAAATGTGAGCACTCAAATAAGCACATACAGTGTTGACACATTTTGCTCCTTGAAGAGAAACTCAAACGGTGGCCTCACCATACCCTAATAGAGCCAACACTTACTGCCTCTGCCTCTCTGAAAATTGTTCCAGCTGTTCATGTCAATAAATGCCCAGTCAGGTCCAGAGCAGGCCACTCACTGCCAGTAGATAACTGGGACTGTTGTTAGAAACTACTCTTCTATGGGTGGCAATGAAAAAAATTTCCACAAAGAACCCTTTTGGAGCCCTACCCTGTAAAGATATGTTGATTTTCATTCTGGAAGGAAGAAAGGGGCTCAGACACTTAAAACAGGGAAGATAGGGAAGCACTGAGTACACAAGAGAGGAGATCATGAAGCAGGGGCAAGTTGCCCACCTTGCAGGACTGACAAAACTGCTTACCCTTCATGTAGAGATAGCTGTGAAAATAGGCTGGCCCTGACCCATTCAGCATGCTGACCCGGCTGCTGCATAGTTCTTCATCCGTGTCCATATAAACATCTCCTTCATCTTCACTATCCAGAAACTAAGGACAATAAGAATGATTACCCTCAGGAAAACAAAGTCACAGGACCTGGCAAATTTTCAAATCTTGACCAATCACTCAAGGTTATCCTATGACCCTTATTACAGATCGTATTATGCAGTTGCTCACATATAAAATATGCATCACCTTGTTCTTTTCTCAAGGCAGAAGAACTTTAAAATGGGAGACTCATGTCAAAGTGGAGGCTAAATGCTAGTATATGAACTTTGGCATTCAATTTCATTTTAGAATTACACTAGGATCTCTGTTTGGAGTAGTCTAGCCTTCTCCAGTTTGGCATACTTTAGATGTGTTGAACTGTAAGGCCAATGTTGGCTATGGCTAATAGGAGGTGTTATCCAGCATACCTGGACTGAGGAAGTTTTGCAAAAGTCCTTTGAACTTTAGCATGAAGAACTACAGCTACCACAGTTTCTCAGCTATCTTCACAAAGGCTTACTTAACTTGCACTCACTTACTATTCTTCATGCCACCCGTCACAAACGGTTTCTGTTCATATGGAGTCCTCCCCTCCCCTTCCTGTGCTGCATGTGCAATTTAAAAAAAACCCATAATACAACAGGGCAGGCAGCAGATAAATCACATTAAAAGCTACTGATATGCTCGCAGCTTAATTCACATTCACACAAGCACACACTCACGAAAATTTCACATGGGTGTGTGTGTGCGCGTATGTGAAGTTACTGAAGTATTAGTTCAGCATTTGAAGACTGCATTTTTGATGGGCCAAACTGAACAAATCGGCCTCCTACCTAAGCAGCCTCTTTATATGAAAAGGGCCTTCATTTCATTCTTCTTTAAAGCTAGCATGGTAGCAACAGTAAATTAAGCATTCTAAGATTTAGTGCCCTGCCCGTGTGACCCTCATGCATAGACTCCCCCCACTGTTGCCACAAGAGAGAGCACTTTTACCAGTTTCAGTGCTTCTGATCCTCCTACTTCACCTATGCTCAGAGGATCTTGTCAGCCACATCGCTTGAGTGCAGCTTGCTGCCTCTTTAACAACCCCATACAAAGGATAAATGAAAAGCATCCTGTCCTTGAGGAGATGCATTTGCTATGCACAAACAACCTCATTCCATTAGCTCTTTTGGCAGGCTCAGGCAGACAGTGCCATGGAAGAAAAAATGGGCTATGGATTATGTCCCACAAACCATGCAGCTTCCAGGACTGCACAGCATTTGGATTATGGGTCTTTAGAGATCTCTTTAAGGGGGAATAAAAATCACAGAGCACCATGTAATCACAGCCGCTTTTCATCTTGCTGATATGGCTAGAAAAACAAACAATCACAATCGGTAACAAGGGCAATGGATTTGATAAGAGCAACTTGGCAAAGAGATTTCCCTTTTACTCAAGGGACAATATACTTGTTCGCCATGTTTTCTCTGAGCCCACAAGGGGAAAATGCTAAGATGGATTTGGTTCCAGTAAATAACAAAGATATGTTTGGGGCCAGGGGTAGTGGAGGTAGAGACAACAGTTGTTTGGAATAACCTCAGAGCAAGCAGTCATGTTTTCATCTGAATAAACCGGGAAGGCACCCAAAACAAGACCTGCCATTATTGTATTTCTTTTCCCCTCACCCCAAGAAGCATGCTTTATAAAACCAAGCAGGCTAGGAAAACTGGATGAATTAGGTAAAGGAGCTTTAGCTTAAAAGAATTTCCCGTCATCTTTTGCATTTGCACTATTCCAACTAATCACAGTAAAGTGAAAAGGCTGCTGAGGAAGTTATCAGGGGAAT
Source organism: Iguana delicatissima (assembly GCA_948472985.1). Taxonomy (NCBI): domain Eukaryota; kingdom Metazoa; phylum Chordata; class Lepidosauria; order Squamata; family Iguanidae; genus Iguana; species Iguana delicatissima. The sequence goes on along the minus strand of CAOKZL010003301.1, from coordinate 9,030 downwards.
TGGCTTAACATCTGGAGAAAATGTCTCCTTCTTAATCCAGGTTCATGGAAGTCCGGTAATGGAATGGATATCAATCCAATGTGCTTGAGTAACCTCTATCTGGAGCCTATCACAGGGTTTGGCTTGAGTTTAACCATTGCTACTTTTCAAACACTGATCCTAAGAGTCCCTTGTGAAATGACACTCTAAGCTCAGAGAAAATGTCAAGATAACACTTGGGACAGAGAATGTCAAAGAAGATTTAGGCAGGGTTTTTTTAAAAAAAATATTACCCCTTCATTGTTTTGGCAGGGAAGAGAGGGTGAACTGCAACAGCAATGGATTACCACCATCATCAGGGAGTTGACTTTCTCCAGTCCCTCAGGTAGCCACATGTGGAATGATTCAGTTTGCGGATAAAATGGGGTGGGGAGAGAGAGAATGTGCAGAACCCATCTCAATACAATAGGGAAAAACTGCATCACTGTGTAAGACAGCTTCCAAAGAACATGAGAACATTTTAAAAATCACTACCAAAATGATGAAAGATTGGGGAGTCATGGAATTGTGTTGTACATCAGTAATTGTGTCAAACAATACTCGGTAGCTCCCCTTAGCACCCTCACGGATGAAAAATTTCATGCAAAATTACAATAGACAATAATGCACTATTGTCACACCAGGAACAAAACACTGTGATATGAGTGGAAAGTATTTTACTCTCACATGACAAGAATTAGCTTGAGAGAAAATGTGTAGAACAAAGAAAATTGTATTGATAGACAGATAGAACCATACACACTATTGGGCAAGCAAACCTTAGTATCAAATGGGAAACCATAAAGTAGAAAAAGATAATACAGATATTATCACTTGGGTAAACAATAGGTGAAATAAAAAAATGACACAAGGAACTGAGCAATTTTTTAAAGCATTTTTAGAATTGAAGACTTTAAAAGATTTTCTAAGTAGAAGAATAAACCTATTATCTTATATTAAGCTTGTGTTGCCATGTGCCTTTAAGTAGACTCCAAATTATGCTGAACATGTCATGGGATTTTCCTGGAAAGATACACTCAGAGAAGATTTGCCACTCTGTTCTTCTGAGGTTGAAAAAGTGTGACTTCCCCAAGGGCAAACAATGGGTTTCCATGAAACAGTAGGGATTGAAACTCTGGTCTCCTGGAGTCCTAGTCCAGTACTCAAGTCACAAGACTATGTTGCCTCTGTATAAATCTTAACAGCATTTTACTGTTTCATTTTGGCCTTGCCTTTCTTCCATTTGTGAAACTTACACCAATGTAAATATGATTCTCAGACTTCCCTTTCTGGCAAGCCCAGATACAAAAGTGCTTCCAGTATCTTCAACAAAATGGTTGGATTTGAGCCTTTATAATGTACCTTAGGACCAGAGCAAATTAAAAATATTTCAAAGATAGTTTGCAAGAGGGAAGAAGCGGACTTCCGTAAGAACCTTGGGGCAGCTTTTGAGGCATGGAAGGCAGTTATTTGTGGATAGAATCTTTTACAGCCACCACACTAAGAAAATATTTAAAGATGAAGCTGCATGATCCTATGGATGGGGATAATAGAAATGATTTAATTCAGCATGATGATGTACAGTCAAGCCCTCCACGTCTGCTAGTGTTAGGGGAGCAAGAGCCCTGAAAAAATGGAAAAACCACAAATATCAAATTGTGTGTGTTTCTGTTGGAAAGGGGCACGATGGGGAGAGCAGGCATCCAGAGTTCAAACCAGGTAAGGGAAAAGGAAAGGTCAACATGGGAGCCCCATATTTCCTCTCTTTCACTGATCTCCTTCCCTGGGTGTCTGGGGGGCATAGGGAAAAGGTTTGTGGTGCTGAGAAATTGGGCTGTGAGCTGTCCTTAGCTGGCCAGGCAGCAGCTGGTGGAGGAGGAGGACCAGAGGAGGTTTTTTTAAAGAGCGTTGCAGCCTGATCAGAGCTGCCAAGAGAAGGTTCTCCTGGAAGTGGTTGTGATGAGGTGGCAGGGGCTAGAGAAATTCACAGATAATCAGATCCATGAAAGTTAAACCCACAAATGTGGATGACTGACTATAATGCAACTTTTGTGTCTCTGGGCTGATGGTTGCAAGCAAAAATGCGTTGAGAAGACAACTCACTTATATCTTCAAGGAATATTATAAACCAGTAACACAAGAGTATGAGGAGGTGCCAAACACACACAGGAAAGATAAAAGTAAAGGAAGTTTCCTGCTTAAAGAGAGATTGATTTTCTACTAAGAAACAAAAGGCACTTACTGAGTCCAGGCTTCCACGGTTGGAGTCAACACCATTGCTGTGAGTATTGTGCAGGACTTCTTCCCCATTCAGTGGTTCAGCTGATGTGCTCCCAACCTCTCCGCTACCTTCAAACTCTTCATGGTCATAGTCTGACTCCACATCTGGAGGCACGCTGTAGATGGGGTCATCCAATTCTACAACGTCCCCTGGCAAGATTTCTGACACAGTGTGGTAGATGTTCTCCATGTTCTGCTTGTGAGGACTGTCGGGTCTCTCTGTAGAAAGAATCAGAGAGTTGAGTTCCCCATCCTCTCCCTCCTCAGGTAATGGCATATTTGGAGACGTGTCCTCCTCAGAGTAATAGTTATCACTGGTTCTGGTGCTACTGTCCTGGTTCAAGAGACTTGGGCTGGGTACCGGTGGACCCTCTTCATCAGCAGGAAAACCTTCGTCTTCCTCTTCTTCAGCCAGAGGAGCCACGAGGCTGCACTCAATGTTGAGGGTTCCTTCGTTGGAGAGGGAGCGTTCTAAGCCTTGCACACTGTCATCCAGGTTCCCAAAATCTAGCAGCTCCAAGAACTCCTGTGCAACTCTGGATGCTTCCTTTTCTAGCCTCTGTATCTCCTCCTCCCGCTGCCGTTTCATTTCGTTTTTGGTGTTTTCACAGGTGATGGTAATGTGGTCTGTCTTCTGCTGCCATTGCAGCTTCTCAATTTCCCTTTCCAGTCGCAGGATCTCCTCCATCTGACGTCGCTCCTCTTCCTGCAAAGGCTGGTCCTCCTCATGTGTCCTTAACATCTCCATCTAGTTCAGAAAAAAACAGAGGAGGTGGTGGTGGAAAGGTTTCTGGAAAGCAGAGCTAATTGTTTCCATACCTCAGAGGCAATTAACAGCCCAGCAGACTTGTGTATTTGTTCACAGATCCCAGGATATTTGTGCCAATCAGCCTACTGTACGCTTATAGCCAACATTAATAATACAACTGTCATTTTTTGTATCCCTTTCCCTGTGCCCCAACTTTACAGCAAGGTAACTCTGCATATATCCCTGCAGCTAAGGAAGTGGATCACAATTTATAAAAGATTGTACTAAAATAAATTGTTTAGGTGACTGAAAGATATTGTAAGATTCCCCTTCGCCCTCTTTTTTTTAATTTCACCGGGTTGATCTTAACTGAAAACCTTCATCCACTGATCTGAGAAATCAGGATCTGGAGGCCACACAGCACTTCAGTTAGCTCCCTGAGTGCAAAACAATTTCCTCAGTTGAATTCCTCTCAGGCTTGACATTTTAAAAAACATTTCACTCAGAAAGCTTAAGGTGGTTTTTTAAGGGGAGCATCGTGTGCAGTGTGAACACTCATACCAACTTTTGCCCCTGGTACACGGCTACTTGTATGGTTTTTAAAATGTGCAGAATGTATTTGATCCAAAGCATTCCTGGTACATAACTCATGTCTATGCTGTGTACACTGTGGAATGCAAAGTTTTGCATAGACTACTTTCAGCTCTTAAAAAATGACTACTGCCTCCAAACTAAGTGATAACAGGTTGAGTTCAAAGGTGTTCTTCCATTCACAGGAATTCTGCTGTGACCAGAAGGGTCTCACATCCAGCAGGGACTCTTGGGAATGGAAAAAGGAAAGATAATTTTTGCCATGCCTCCTATAATCCCCTGCATCACCTCAAAAACGGCTTCTTTGAAGCCAACGTTTACTTTAAGAAGGAAACTCTTACAGTTTCCAATGGGAGCCTCCTCTCAGCCAAACGGCAACTCTGGGGAAGGTGGGAGGAGATCTTCTGACACAACCTCCCCACATACCACAGCTCTTGTCCTATGCTATTTACACTTATAAAAGGATTAACTCAAACTGAAATTATGTGATGAACCTCATGTGTAGCTTGACCTTAAGCATGGCAAAGTATCATGTAAATCAGTGCTCCCCAGGCTATGTGAGGTAGAGGGACACACATTTTTTCACTATATGCCAGTAACTGGTACTACATTAGCTTCAACTATTTCTTTATTTCCTGGAATCTTTCCACAGACCAGCTCATGGACCACCATTCTGAGCATCAGTGATCTAAATCAATGGCTCTCAGCCACTGGTTTTCCAGATTTTTTGGACTTCAGTCCCAGAATCCCTGACTACTGGCCACATTGGCTGGTTTGTGCTGGAACTGAAGCTCAAAGCATATGAAGGATCAAATGCTGAGAAACTCTGATCTACCAAGTGTATTATCATAGGAATAAAACAGAAATACACTCTGCAAGCATTCCCTAGAGTCTGTCACTAGGAAAAAGACACACATTATCTGTGTTACTATTCTTCTGGGGATCCTGGAAAGGACAGGTGGATGGTAGTGAGACACAGGAGAACATACCTGAGCCACCTGCAGTGCTGCTTCCAGCTTCTCCTTTTCCCTGTTCGAAACACAACACAAACCCATGAACAAAATCCACTGTCCATTTTGCCAGCAGCTTACACAAGGAGCTAAAGGACACTCTAACAACAAGAGCTCCACTGCTTTCCTTCAGCATTGCTACTGCTGAAATTAAGGCCATTCTAAATAATATTGCTGTCTCAAGTTATTTACTGCTTGGTTAAAAATTATGTGAGCTGCAACAAAGCCTACAATCTAATGGTATTTATTATATTGCCCTTAGTTAAAAGTTTGGCTTGTCAAAAGGCTGAGGTTTTTAAAGTCTTCCTGGTACCCAGATGTAGAGATTGGACTTTTTAAAAGATGATGGATCTGAGAATGTGCACACTTACCCAGCAATGTTCCAGAAAAGGACAGTCCAACTTTATATAAGCAGCCTCAGCCCTGTGGGCCTACTTCAGCTGTCACATACCTTCTTGTAGGGTGGAACGATAGCCTTACAGTGGAGCAGTTACTATTCCACCGAAACCTCCAGTTCACCTTTGCCATTCAGAATCAGCCTCCCTAGGACTTAATCTCTTCCCTCACAGGCAAAAACCCTTCTTTCTGAAATCTCGCTTCCTATGAGTGGAAAATTCTTTTTATGAAGCCCCCTCACCCCTGCAGTGGTACAATCCAGATGGAAATCTACCTCCTCAGTTGCTATTTGTAAAAGCCAGGCCACAGAAACAGAGCTGATACTGCCTCATACCTTTTCTTCTTCCCCTCTTCCTCCTCCTGCTTCCTCCTAGACTCCCTCTCTTCTTGCCATTGTCTTTCCTCTTCCTCCTTTTTAATCCTCTCTTCCTCTCGCTGCCTCTGTTCCTCAGCTTCCTGCTTCCGCCTCTGCTCTTCCTGTAACAGGTGCCGATAGAGGCTACGAGCCAGCTGCCCACGCCAGTGTTTCTGCAGGACAATGGTGGAGGCCTTGAGGCGCTGGAGAGACTTCTTCCAGAAGTGAGCACGGTAATTCTTTTGGATGGTCACAACACTGGCTAGCACTCTTTGATACCTCTTTCTGAGTCAACAGAAATAAGAGGGTGGTTACAGTCAATGCCCATTCCTCATGAGGGTCTCTATAAGCCACCACCCAGCCCAGAGATATCAAGAAGCCAGATTCAATGAATCAGCACAATCAGAGCCACCTCTCTCCAAAAAAATTAAAAACACATTTCCTCCAAGAATCCATCTCCATCTGTCACCCACCTGGTTCCTGAGTTTCAGGAACACTCTAAGCATCTCCCTCTCGGAGCCACTCATTTCCTGTTCACATCAGATCAACTTTTTTGCTAAGCAGAAAGCAAGTGGAAAAACTCTGGGGTTGTGTAAGGCACAAAGCTACTGGCAAAGAGCTTCCCCTCCCATGGTTTGGCATATCCTCCCACCACTCCAAATGAAAGGGGCCAATTTATGCCACATCCTGCTCCTAATTCATGTCAGTCTTGTTTTCATATGATGCCCTACAGACAATCTTGCTTGTCAACCTGCCTGCTAAATCTACGATATGAGAATGGGCAGTTTCTGTGAAAAGAAGGGCAGATGCCAGAGCTCAGCTATGCTTCCTGGGCACAGAAATAGAGTGAGGGCTGTTTGTCATTTAATAGTGAAGTCTGCTATGCAGCACATGCTCAGAGGCATCTTCCTCAGTAGGAACTACAGCCAAAGAGAAGCAAAGAAAACAACATTTCTAGGTCCCATCGCCAAATTTCTGGCCTGAGCCGAGTTAACAACAGAAACTGTTTATTTGTGCTAATATGACCTCTCCATGTCAATCCAAGTTGACTGACATATGTTATGTCCCTTGCCCCTTCCCTTTGTGTCAACCAATTGAATGAGAAGATTTTAATCTACGTGGAAAAAGGCACTCAGGGGAGCCAGGAAATGGCCTTTCTTCAGAAGGAAACAACCATGCAAAAACTCATGGAGATAGTGCCACTAGTCTACCTCAATGTGGTGACCTGGAGATGTGTCCTACAAGTTTCATCATCTGCACCCAGCGTAATTAGCCATGTTAGAGAAGGCTGCATTAAATAACAATAGCAGAGGTAGTTGCTAGGAATGTGTGTATTTTGCAATCCTAGGATTTCATCTTGTAAGAACGGGGGCAGCATACTGATAATCACATTTTCATTCCATTTTATTTTTTTAAATAAATAAGTTCCAAAAACAAACAAGATGCCACCAATTAAAGCTGCTAAGGTAAGCCTTACAACGTGTGTGAAATCCTTGGTAAACTCCCAGGGTCTAAATAAGCCACAGCAGCAGGACAGTGACCACGCACAGACTGCTACTGCACTGAGGCAGAGTGGCAACTGTGTGGCCTTTTCCACACTACCCTGTTATAGCGCTATTATTCCACTTTCAACATCCTGTGGCATTTTGGGCCAAAGAGCTCTCCAGCTGAGACTTCTAAATGTCCCTTCCTAAACTGAAAACCCCAGGATTCCATAGGATGTTGAAAGTGGAATAATCGTGCTACAACAGTCTGGTGCAGAAATGGCCTGTGTGTCTCTGTGTACACAATGTAATGACTAGGAAATTTAGGGGTGGGGCAGGGGAGGTGCTCAGTCCTCTCTGGTCATATTCTTCCCCAACTCTCACACAAGCTTTCTTTTCCCTGGGTGGCCTTATAGTTGAAGCTCTGCAAGGGAGAAAGAGGTGGAGAGGCAGTTTTGGGGGGAAGGAGGAAAAGGCATTCGGAGTGTTGAGCACTCCTTCTTGCCCACAGCTTCTGTGATCAAAATCATCCCACAATCCCTTCTTCAGACTTGTTCCACAAAATCCATGCTCTAACGCACATCACACCCACAGAATTCAAATTACTGAGTGAGAACTCTAGTGGTCGGAGACTTTCTGTGAAGCCTCAAAGAAACCCAAGACAAGAAAATCCAAATAGCACCCACTCCTGCTATGAAACAATAATTTGTTGCTTGTTATTGGTACCCTCTGATGCAGCAGTGTAACACATGTGACCCTCCAGATGTTACTGGATTGCAGCAAATGGAATACTTTGCCATTAGTTATGCTAGCTAGAGCTGCTGGGACTTGCAATCCAACAAAATGAGATAGGCTACATGCTCCCCCCCCCAGTACTACTTTGCTGCCCTGTATCCTTTTCTTCCTCTGACCTGCAGAAGCTGCATCTATTACAGAAAATAAACACCTACATGCAAATACTTATGCTGTTCATTATCTATGCAAATCGTAGAATTTCATTCTATACATACACAGAAAGAATTTTGATTAGCTTAAGTGCAATTTCTTAAAAATGGCAGAATATTCCTAGACATGATAATAACAGTAGTGTTGCTGATGCTAGCTATATCATTACTGTCATCACAGTTCACATGTACTGGAACCAAGTCCTGATTCGATCTGGCTTGTAATTATACCTTCAAAATGCAACTGACTTGGGCAAAAGATTTCAAACTGCCTGGCAGATCCCTGTCTGCAATTGGACTCTAGCCAACTGCTGCTTGTAGAAGACAGGTAGAAGGCTGACTTCCTCGCCTGGGCAAGAGCACCTTCCCCTTCAGCAGCCAATTACCCCAGTCCTGCTCACCCAATGACCTCTTAGTTTGCTTGGCACAAGCTTCAAGTTATTCCTAGGGCTTTGTAAAACACAGCATTTGGAAACAAAACAAAAAAATAGAGTAAGAAATGCTGAATGCAAGGTAGTTTTTCCTCTGCATAATTTATCCTGTACATGCACTTGGTTTCTTCTGCTTTGACTATGACCGGGGGGGGGGGGGGAAAAAAAGCTTTGCAAGACAGGGTAGCTCCACCTTCCAAAGTTCTGTTCAGCTCCCATCCTTCCACTTTCCCTCAGCCAATGGCCTTTAAGATTTCACCAGGCGCTGCCCACACCTATTCAAGCTCGTCTTTTGCCACCTTAAAGAAGGCCAGGAACTTACACAAAATAAAACCAAACACAGAGCTGAAGTGTCGAGCGTGCTTAACACCTTTCTCCAGCACCCATTCCAGTGCCTTCCTGAAATGCGCGCAGTCCCTGTGGGTCCTCATCGCAACACCGACGGCTGTGCTTGGGGCAGAGGCGACAGTGCTCCGGCGCGCACAGAGCAAGCCGCCAGAGCAAGCCGAGGCAAAGGCCTGCCCCAGGGAGCGCGCGGAGAGACGAGCGAGTTGGAAAGACGGGCACGCAGCCCGAGAGACGCGCTGCCGGGGGACGAGCAGCGAGCCTGCTCGTGGCTCCCCCATCACTCCCCCGAGGGGGACTGGAGAGGGCCTTAGAAGGTAGGAAGTTTAGTCTGCGGCCATTTCCGCACTACAGCCTTACAGCGCGATGATTCCACTTCCAACATCCTATAGAATCCTGGGGTTTGCCGTTTAGGAGGGGCCGCCCGG